>JABUQX010125872.1:0-23337 GCA_015478945.1 Trachelipus rathkii
TTGTGCTATCTTTGATGGTTCACTGCTTTGATGCTCAACTATTGATGATGCCATCTTGATGACTCAGCATTATGATGGTTCCAGCTTTGATGACTCAGATTTATTGATGACTCAACTTTAATGCACGTCATCTTTGGCGGTTCACATCTTTGAATGCCTTTATCTTTGATGACTTCATATTTTATTATTGGTTCACTTGACGGTTAACTTGTATTTTCCAATCACCGTAAGAGAGTATCTAGGAGTGTTCTATTAAGTATTAGATGTGTGCCAGTGGTGTCCAATGAGGCCATGACTCCAGTGAGTGCAAGGAGTGCCAAGTTGAGGTGCCACATGTGCCACTGAGTGCCACATAGTGCCAACTGAGTGCGACATAGTGCCAACTGAGTGCCACTTTTTTCAAGCTTTTCTAGCCTCCCCTGAGCCTAGAATACCCCTAATATTGGTGTCTACCTAGGTTATAAGGTATGAGAAACCGATTGGTGTATATTACAAGTCGCTAGGATGCTCTACTATGACTTAGTCTTTTTCTAGCACTTAAGCCTATAAATATATATATAATATATATATTATACTATAAGCAATATATATATATATATATTAAATATAATATATAAGTATATATATAATATATAATTATTATATATTATAATATAAATATATATATATTATATTACTTGCCCACACACACACAGACACACACACACAACCACATACACATATACACCTACACTCACACCCAGATACATTCACACTACGCTTCCACACACACACACTCACCACCACACACACTCACCCCTACACACAGGCATAACACTTATACACACTTACACTACGCCCTTATACACACACACACACACCTACACTGAACATAGCACTTATACACACTTACACCCCATAGACACTTACAACATACAACAATATGACAACTTTAAGCATTACATCCATAGACACTTTTAACTATCATAACACTACACTCTACACACACAACCAATACACTACACTTACACCTTCACACCTCGATTTGGAAATTCCTCAACTGATGATTCATAAACAGAGCAAATATCGATGTCTTCCTTATGTCATAGCGAACCACCAGGGCGCATGCATGCGTCATCGTGCAAAGACAGCAACCCGCAACCGCAGTCGACCAACCGCTTCAACGCCTGCCGCGTGCGCCCGCAGGCGCAAATTCCCGCCAGAATGCGCGTCGCCAAGCACGCAGGCGCAATATTCCGCGAACGAAAAATATGATATCAATGCGCAATATTCCTTGCGAAGAAAAATAAATAACTATGAGTCATTCATTTATTTCATACTTAAAATTTTATAAAAACTTCGCGTCTTACAAATTTTGCAACTACCGACTATTATTATTATTACCATATTTCTACATAATATCAATGAAAACTATTCAAAAAATTTCTTTTTTCAATTTTATAATAATATTTACTCATCTTAACATTTTTATTAAAAACATTTACATTACCTAACCTAAACCTGTAAAACAGTAAATCAATAGCTTCAATTGCCTAAACAGAAGATAGTAAGTGCTATGATTTTCTGTTTCATATTCTTGTTACTCATAATTTATTAACATTAATTTTTTTTCTTACTTTTTACTTATACTTTTTAATTTAAATTTTAAAAATGTATTAAAAAAAACGTCCAGAGTTGGCAGAATATAATCATTAGTTTACTTACAAATTGTAATCGAAATTTTAATATTAAAAACATATACTTTACAAGACCTTAAAGCAATTAAATCAGTATAATCCAATAGAGGTGTTACATAGCAACAAGGGATTTAGTATGCTTTTGTTTACTGCTTTACTGCTTAATTCCTATATGTTTACTGCTTTAACTCATATAATTTACTGCATTACTAACCTTAAAGCAGTAAATCAGTAATCAATAGAGGTTTACTAGCAACAAGGGGAAGTAAATCTTTTGTTTTACTGCTAAACTGCTTTAACTTCATGTTTACTGCTTTAGCTCATATATTTATTATAATACATACCTTAAAGCAGTAATACAGTAAATCAATAGCGTTTGCCTAGCAACAGAGGCTTTGTTTTACTGCTTAACTGCTTTAACTCGTATGTTTTATTGCTTTACACTGCTTTAACTCATTGTTTACTGCTTAACTCATATATTTTTAAATTGTTTTTTTTATTTGTCATACATACATTTTTATTTATTTTTATTTTTCAATCTTATATGGATTTCATTATATAAATCATCTTCCTTATTTATATTTGTTATTTCTAAAGTTTTTAATTTTATTTTATTTTCTTTCATTTTTATTACATATTCTTATTATTATGCTATCTTTGAATGTAGTACATATGCCTATTGATTACTTATTAACACACACACATACGCACACACACACACAAACACACCACACACACACTGAAATCACACAACACACAGTTACCCCTTCTCATAATATTAAAAAATTTATGTATAATTTAAGAGAACATTGGAGGTTGATTAAATTGGAATTAAAATTATTTCAAAGTTTAAAAATGCTTCTACAATAAATGATTATCTTTGAACAAAGAATTTATTATTATTAATAAATCATCACACTTCCTTTTTTTATTTTTCAAAACTATCAGGATTAAAAAAATTTTACTAAAATTTATGAAATTTTATTAAAAATATATATTTAACTACCTTACAGCACTAAATCAGTAAATCACTAAGGCAAGCCCCTAGCACCCCTCTACACCAAGCTATTCCACGTTTTGTTCTATTGACTACTGCTTTACACCATCTTCAGCCATGTAATAAGTCTAAAATCAACAAAATAAGTTCTTCTCTGTTACAATAATATGTATTTTTAAAATCATTCTAGGTTGTTATTTAAAAATAACAATTATTCACTACTATTATTACTCGCTCAATCGCTTCATACCTATTTCAAAAGTTTTAAATAATCGATTTCTTTATTATTATTATTGATTATCTATGTACATTTACAATCCAGCACGACGAGAAAACACAACAATGCGCACTCCTTACAGATACGAACCTATATGGTCTGTAAAAAGTGTGTTGAAATACTACTTTAGCTAAAATTTAGGATCAGCCTTTTTGTACCCCGGGGCGATTTTCGGCCTACATAGGTCAAAATATTTTCAAACGTGGACCTCTTTTCTGTAAAAGGGTGAAACACTACGTAGGCCTAAATTCTGCCTAAATTTAGGATACGAACCTTTATTGTATCCCGTGCTTAATTTAAGCAATACCTAGTCAAAAGGGATTCCCACGTTTAAGACAAGAAATCGAAATCAATGTATTATTCTTTTATAAATATATTTTCAAACTGAAACATGCTGGTCGGTAAGAATCCTTAAGCGGGTAAATATGAAATGCCGTTCCTTGATGTGATTGATGGAGTAATTCCTTATCTTCCTATATGGACCGCGCATGTGAAGGCATCTGAATTATTTATCGGCTTTGGTTAAGGTGTGAAAAAAATGTTTTTTTCATATCCTGCGCCTTACCTGTGATTGGAATGAAAATAACTAGTTCTTTACAACTTGTATTTGAGCAGTGTGTTTATTTTTTTAGACCTAAACTCATTTTAAGAATCTTAGTCGTTTTACGCTGTAACGGTGTACAAGTATTGATTGGTATAAAGTGTTTAATTTTACTAAGTGTATATCATATTTTATAATATATAGCTTACATTGAGGAATAATTATTAATTTTACTTAATATAATAATATAATTACTAGATTATAGTAGAACAGTGACCATACGCAAGACGACGCACAGCGCGACTCGGTTGGACCGACAGCGAATGAACCCCGGCGGTAATATTACTACGCGCGCGAAATTTCTTTATGATAGCCCGTTTAAACTTCATTCATCATTTTTTATATTTCTAAAAAATAAAAACAAAAATCTAGACGTTCTATTTTATTTCTTACTTGAACATTTTAATTTATTATAGAGAATACCATTTACTAGTAAAGTTTCTTGAAAAACATTTAGTTTTCAAAAAAACACAATTTGTTTTGTAGAAAAACAGTTATTTTACATATTGAAAAGTTATAATTCCTGAGGGAAATTGTTCCATAGTCTGGATGTTACGTTGGCCATTCTCTTGTTTGGTAGCCTTTAATCCTTATTATTTCGGAATGTAAAAACAAGTTTTATATACCTTAAATACACCTACATAGGAGAGAAAGTAATGTATAGAAGTTGTCCCATGCCCTCCCTTTCAAGGTATGTCTTTACGGGTTTAAAATTCTCCTCTATGTACAAGTTATGAAAAAGTTGTTTATCTAAAATATTATTACCTAATTACTATTTACTAAATTAGTTAATACACAATGCGGGTCACAGCATAATAAACTCCTCTCCCTTGTACAATACCGTAATTTCTCTATGCTTCCACTATTGTACATATTTTAAACTCAAAATTACATTGAAGTGCCAATGTTTATACCTCTCTAACAGCTGGGGTTTTCTTTCGGTAACCTTCGAGATTATCTCACTTGGTGTGTGTTTGGGAGCGTTGAACCACGATTTTAAATAAATAATGCGCTTGAAACATTTGATACATACTTTAAAGTTCAACCCTTAAGAGAATATACAAAAGTAATTACAATGGAAGAATTTATATATATCAAAAGATATCATCCTCTAGGATGTCTGCCCTACCACTTTGAAATACAAAGCTCATATTTTCGCGACCCGTCAGTAATTACGCCGGCGGTCGTGCCAGTTCCGCAACCGGTCGCGTTGTGGTCGCTCTTGCGTTGTCTTCACATTTCTACTAACATCTAGTGATAATTATTTCTATTGAAGTAATATTATTAATTATCTCTATATGTTAGATGCTATGACTAACATTAGGTTATTTACCACAAATTAAAACACTTTTAAATAACTTAAATGATTAGGTATTAAATCTGTTCTTAATCCATTTGCAGCATTTTGTTATATGAGTTTGGGTCTAAAAGATAATAAAACGCACCTACTCAAATACAAGTTTAAAAGTTAATTTTCACCCAATCACAGGTAAGGCTCAGAATATGATTTACCATTTTTAACACAGCCTTAAAACTCGGCTTGCATCTTATATTTCTTCGTATTACATGCGCGGTATAAGAGATAAGGATTACCCATCCAATCACAATAAAGGAAAGCATTTCCTTCTACCTGCTTAAAGGATCTTACCTATAGGATGTTTCGTTTGAAATATTTTCTTCAATTACAAATAATGCCTACTGATGGTGTTTATATGGAAATTAGTAGTACCTATATTGATGACTAAACAGCCCGGGATATCAAAAAAGGTTATCCTAAATAGGCAAAATTTAGGCCAAAGTAGTGATTTCCCACATTTTACAGAACCAGGTCAGTTTGAAATATATTTGACCTGGTATTAGGCTTATCAGCCCGGGGTACAAAAAGCTTATACGCACTTTAGACGTAAATTATTATTCAAACAATTTACAGAACGAGGTATTCGTATCTATACACAAATTCCACTTCTTAATTTAGAAATATTTCACATTGATATAATAATAATAATAAAGAAAAACTACAGAAATTATTTAAAATCTTTGAAATATTTAGTATTGAATGAAAAATACTACCAGGTAAGTGAAATTAATTGTTTTTTAATAAAAACCTAGAATGGAATTTTAATAAAATAATTTATGTTAACCAGAGAAGACCTTATTTTGTTATTTTAGAACTTTATTACATGCTAAAAGATATGTACAAGCAGTAAGTCAATAAACAAAACGTGGCATAGCTTGGTGTAGAGGGCGGATAGCGGCTTGCTTACCTGATTTACTGATTTATGCTTTAAGTACATAAAATATATGTTTTAATAAAATTTCATAACATTAGTAAAAATTATTTAAAACTGATATTATAAATTATAACAAAACTATTAACAGTTAATAATTCTTTATCAAAAATTAATATAATTTGTAGTTTGACATCATTAATTAGTTTTGTTAGTTATGTATGGGTAGTAAGACTACCTGGGTTTAATTAAACATAAATTTCTGTCAGTAAGTTTCGAAAAATAGGGTAGGCCTACGCACGGGGTGCGTTGTGTGGTGTGTGTTAAATAATAATAACAATAGCATGAAGTAAATAACACTAAGTATAAATAATAAAATAATATAAAAATAAAATAATAAAAATAAAAATACAATAATAGAAATAAAAAAATAAAATGAAAATAGTGAATAAAATTAAAATAAAAAAATAAAAATAAAATAAAATAAAATAAAAATTTCAAAGTTGCCGGAGAGTTCTTCCATTAATTTGTCTACCTGTCATTAAAGCATAAACAAATGAAGTTAAAAGCAGTAACAGCATACATACGATTAAAGCAGTAGCAGTAAACAAAGCCTACTCAACCCGTTGTTGTAGGCAACAACGTTATTGTTTACTGATTTACTGCCCTAAGAGTATGTACTGATTCTTAAAGCCTGTAATAAGCTAAACAAATGAGTTAAAGCAGTAAAGCATAAAAACAAAAGCATAAACTAATCCCTAGGTGTTAGTAAACACCTCTATTGATTAACTTGATTTACTGCTTTAAGGTATTAATGTTAATAAATATATGAGTTAAAGCAGTAAAACCTATGATTTAAAGCAGTAAAGCCGTAAACAAAAGCATACTAATCCTTTGTTGCTAGGTAACAATTACTGATTACTGATTAACTGCTTTAAGGTCTGAAAGTATATTGTTTTAAATAAAATTTCGAAACAATTGAGTAAAATAAAATGAATTATCATTCAGCAGTGTTTTTCTTCTTACATAACAATTTTTAAAAATTATAATAAAAAGTATTAAGAAAAAATATAAAAGCAAAATAATGTAAGAATATATGAGCGTTACAGCAGTAAATCAGCAAACAGTAAAACAAAGCCTAACTATTCCTCTGTTGATAGGCAATTGAGCTATTGATTTACTGTTTAAATTTAAGGTCTGTAAAGTAAAGGTTTTTAATAAAAAATGTTTTAGTATAAGTTAAAAATGAATGACTCATATATTTGAAAAGAATTTTTTGAATAGTTTACATTGATACAACTATAAATATGTGTAAATAATAATAAAGTCCGTATAGTCTACATTTTAGATCGCGAAACTGTTTTAATAATATGTTAAGTAGCAAAAAAATGATGACTCATAGTAATATATATTTTCATCGCGCGGGAAATTTGGCCTGCGCGCACGCTCGGCGGTACGCCGGGAATATTGCGCCTGCGGCGCCCGCGGCGGACGGGGTCGCACCTGCGGGTTCGGGGTTGACTGTCTTTGCGCGGATGGCGCATGCTGCGCCGTGGTGAACAGCTTATGACATAGGGAAACATCATATTAGCTCTGTTCTAATGAATCATCAAAGTTGAGGATCAAAAATCGATGTGTGATGTAAGTGAAAGTGTATCTGGTGTGTTGTGAGTGTATGTATGGCTGTGAAAGTGTCTAGGGAAGTGTAGTGCTTATAATTGTCAATGGTGTAGTAAGTTCTATGTGACGTGTAAGTGGTAATAGAGTGCTTATGGCCGAGTTAGGTGTTTGTGTAGTGTGTGTGATGTGTGTGTGAAGGCGTAAGTGTAAAGTGTCATGCTGGGTGTAGATGTGTATTGTGTGTGTGATGTGTGTGTGTGTGATACGTAATGTCCAGTACGGTGTGATGTAAGTGTAGTATCTAGGTATGTGTTTGTGTCTTGGTGTGCAAGTAATAATATATATACAGTATATATATATAGTATATAATATAATTCTATAATATAATATATATATAATATATTATAAATAATATATATATAATATATATTTATAAATAATATATATATAATAAATATAATATATATATAATATATTTAATAATATATAGGCTATATAAGTGCTAGAAAAAGACTAACTCATATTAGGAAGCATCCAAGCAACTTGTAATATACACCAATCGATGTCCTCATAACCTATTACCTATGTGGTAGACACCCATATAGGGGTATCTAGGTAGGGAGCTAGAAAGGGCTTGAAAAAAGTGGCATTAGTTGCACTATGTGGCACTCACTGCACTATGTGGCCACTCACTGGCCCATTGGCACTCACTTGCACCACCTGGCACTCAATCTAATACTCATAGAACATCATGAACAACCCTAGATACTCCTTACGGTGAATGGGAACCATCAAAGTAACCGCAAAGTGAACATCAATAAATCTAGTCATCAGGGGAAGAAAGGCACTTCAAAGACAACCCCGCCAATATGACTCACAAAGTGAGTCACCATAGAGTTAGCTACAAAAAGCTGAGCCACAAGCAGTCTAAGTCATCCCCCAAGATGGCATCATCATAAGCGCAAACCTCAAGTTAACAGGCAGTTAGGCACCATCAAAGCTGACATCCACAATATAGGTGCCACAAAATAGCTCTCCTACTACTGGCATCAATGCTGAGGCATCAAAGTTGAGGCATCAAAATATCGAGTGGTTGGGTGTGTGTGTGGTGTGGTGTGGTGTGTGGTGTGTGTGGGTGAGAGTGTGTGAAGGTATAAGTGTACGTGACGCAAATATATATTAGTAATATATATATACTATTAATATAATATATTAATTAATATAAATTAAATATTAAATATATAATATATATAATATAATAATAATATATATATATATATATTATATATATAATATATAATACGTAGCCACGTGGTTGTGTGTGGTGTGGTTGTGTGTGTGTGGGTGTGTGTGTGTGTGGTGTGTGTGTTTGTAGGTAGTGCAAACGCGGATGGAATACGTTAAGACAGATCCATAAGTAGGACCTACATGAACTTATGCTTAAGCACAGATCCTACAAAGGCAGTGCAGGTATCTGGATGCTCCAGATATCCCTACAAGCCCTCCAACTGACCTAAGATCAATTCAGCCCTTGATACCGTATCAAGCACGAAATATCAAGGCCAAAACCGAAATACAAACGCCAAACATTAAAAAGGCTAAGCCCCTAAAGGGGGCCAAACAATAGGGGCAGACACGTACACGGTTGCGAAGCAACGCGGCGCCCCTCGCGAGGGCGTCAAAAAATCAGCCAAAAAAGTCAGCTCAGGTTAAAAAAAATTTAGCTCCAATTCGCTACATACTCTCGTGCTACCCGCCCTCGTTCCAACTATATCCTATTCTCAATACTAATACTTTCCTCAGGTTTGAAAGCACGACCACATGTCAAGCCTGTCCGAAAAAAGAGCCACTCTGACCTCTAACTATCGCCTATAGCTCTCACTTGATTTATCTAAGATCTGAAACCTGCTCACGCTCATTTCTAGATCATCTGATCCATTCACTTCTTCCGAACTCGCCAGTACCGGCTTCTGCGCTCGAGGTCACGTGAATACTTTCTATCTACTGATTATGGTTTCCGCCTAAGGAACTACGAGAAACTTGCGTGTTGCTTGACATTCCAGGCATGAGCGTATGACTCGCTCACTGCTCTCCAAGCCCCTCCTTTGGGTTCTCCTCCCTTGCTACTTATGTCAGTTTCTTCAAACACTCATAGATTTGTTGATGCTGCGTCTCCTTTCTGTCAAAAGTTGTGTCCCAGTCTGCCTTATCTCTACTTTATTCCACTTTTCAAAAATTAATGCTTCTCACCTGCACATCAAACTCTACCACTCGTATGCCGATGACTCGACCCTTCATTCTTTCACACTCATTTCAATTCTGCTCCTCTTACTGTAGAATTGCCTCTCTACTAAGCTTTCCGATTTCTATCTCGCTGATCTGGAAGAATTTCCGGGGGGTCGCTCAACCTTGTGAATTTCAATTTTAAAACCCACTCTACAAATTCCCTCTCTGAGACACTTCTAACTTCTATCTCTTCAACGGTTCTCTCATCTCTCCTGTTGACAATAAAACATCCTTGTTTAATCATAAACAAAAAATATCTGGAAACACTCCCAACGGTCCCCGGCGCCTCAAGAAACTGGAGTTCTGTTAGGCTGCGAGACCTTTTTTCCTCAGCTCCAGCTATACAAAGGCCTCATCCGCCTTTGTATCGAGTACTGCTCTCGTATCGGCTCTGGTTTCACCGGCTTTTGGATAGGTCGAGCAAAGGCCAAAAGGCTTATAAACTGTTCTGCACTTACCAGTTACTCGACCCTCTATCTTTACGGCGCGATGTTGGGGCCTACATCTCTTTTCTATAGGTATCGCAACGGCATGCTCGAGGGAGCTTATCACTCGCATACCCCACTTGCGCCTTCGAGCCCAAAAGGGTTGCTGTGTCGCGCATGATATTGTGTGAATCGTAACTCCAGGCTTGTACCGCGGTTTCTCTTTCCTTCACTCTGTCTGAGGAATTCTCTTCATCTTCTGTGTTTCCTGAATTTAATTTCTCTCCCTTTAAAGCCTGCGTCTAGCTCATCTGCGTGGTTTGCGTTAGTTGAGAATATCAGAGGTGTGCACACTCCTCTTGAATAGGGCCTACCCTGAGCGGTGGTTACAACGTAATATATCATATTATTATAGTACTATATTATATATTTTCTATATATTTATATATATACGATATATATATAATATAATTATATATATATATATATATATATAATATATAATACTATATATATATATATAATTATATATAAAATATATATATAATATATTTTTTTAATTCAACTCAAAGAGTAACATCGCTCCCGCATCCTCATCTACTTAAGATCCCGCATCCGCATTCGATCCGCATCATCTACTTTAAGATCCGCATCCGCATTCGCATCCTCATCCTCTTAAGATCCGCAACCGCAACAGTCAAATTTTGAATCCGGTTCATCCTACTATATATATATATCTATATATAATATAAATATAATAGTATATATATATATGTATATATATATATATATAAAATAATATATATATATATATATTAATATATATTATATATATATATTAATAATATAATTATATAGGCCACTTATCCTTTAAAAGAGTTGCATAAAGTGACATGAATATCGACCTCGCAGAACCGCGTGCACACTCAGCAGTGTCACGTGCTAGATAAAACCCAATAAAAAGATCGCGAAAGTTTCCACAAGTTGCTTTTTATCATGTTAATTTGTTAATTTTTAAAAAATTTTATATATTTTTAAGGGGGCTCGAGCCGACGAGGAACACAGAGGAGGACGAAGTCCCCTCCCGTCGTCCCCCGCTGCCGAAGACCTGATCTTCCATCTTTGATATTTAATTTGGTATTCCTTCTAGTAAAAAGTAAAAAAAGAGCGTTGACATCTATGTCGTATCAAATAATCGAAAAAAAATTGATTAACATTGTTCTTCGATATATATATCGTTAAACTACCTTAAAGAAAAGTTCATATATTTACGTATCGCCCCTAGACTGCTCTATAAGGAGCGTAATCGGAGATTATCTCACTGCCCTTGACATGCATATAATATATATAACTATATATATAATATATATATATATAATATTTATAATATATATATACTAATAATAAATAATATATATATAGCTTACACACTAAAATAATATATATAAATAACGTAATATATATATATAGTATAATATATAGTTATTAATTTATACTTCATTGTCAACATATAATAAATACTTATTGACATCACATGTACGTGTTTGATCGTGTTCATGCAGCGAAGACGAAGCGCAAGCTATAGACAACTGGAACAGTTGATCATTTTGAAACAATCATCAACTATGTGTTCTTACATCTTTACCAGTAGGGATGCCCGAAATATATTATTAAAAAATATACCACTTTTATGAAAGAATTAAAAAGAAAAATCTATTATATAAAAAAAAAACGATTCCATCATCTGCGCCTGCTGAGAGACTCTTCTCTTTTGCATGGATGACTTTAACACCAAAGAGATCATCCCTCTCTGACAAGGAGGTCGAAAGATTTGTCCTTGCTGCCCCGATAACAATTAGCTTTTTAATGCTATGTGATAGCCCTGGTAGATGTTACTACCTGTCTACCAAGTCAACCCTCGATGCGTTTAACCATGTGAGGCAGTAACAGACTTTTCAATTTTCTATTTATTAACACCTTAAGTCTAACCGCCGAGCTCCAAATGTGGCCATTGAGGTTTTTCGCCTCTGTCATTAGCAAGTACACTATAAATGTTCCCAAATGCATATGAACGATGAGCCTATGAGGGGGGAAGCCAAATAGAGTTGTTTTATCACAAACCAAATAAGCCAAAATAAATCATAAATTAGTCATAAAATAATGTACTTAAAAATATACCTAAGTTAATGACAAGTCTAGTACTAGGTAATGATAAAAGGTACTTAGCTACTTATACTAGTACTTTTACACCAGTACCCTCGTACTTGTACTAGTACTTTCAAAGACTAGTGCTAGCTCGATATGCAAGGCGAGACAAAAGAAAACTAAGAAGGAACAGATTAGGACTTTCTGTTGGAACTTTCCAGTGATTGAATGTCAGTCAAGAACAAGATGGGAAGACCAGAAGAAGAGGGATGGTGTTCAACATAGTGAAAATTAGAATAAAGTTTGTGAAAGTTGCAGAGATTAATGAAAAAGGAAAACTGCACTCTAGTATCTTCAAAACCAGAGCTAACACATAAAAATTATTATCAAATTTGTGTTTCTCGACCAAAAATTAGTAACCTTTTTCTATTTTGAGCTAGGAAAATTTTTCAAATTACAAATATGTAATTATGGAACCTTTTACCATACTCATTGGAAACTACACAGCAGCTCTTATTAAGCAACATAATATTAGACGAGAACATTAAGCATAAATTTGATTGAAACTTAGTTTTCTATATATCTATAAAAATCGATGCAAGCAAAAAATTTAATACCGTTTTCTGTTTATGAGTTCTCTATTATAACGGTCGACATAATGTCAGACTTTTTAAACATGATACAGGTGAGTGAGAGAGTGAAGAAGGGAGTGAAAAGAAAGAGAGTAGCAGAAGAAGAAACAAGAAAGATTGATGATGTTGAGTAGGAGAGTATGAGAAGAAAGAAGAATTAGACGACAGGAAGAGATAGATGTGAAAGAGAGTATAGTAGTGTTGAATCGAGAAATGGAGGCTATACGAAAGATTGAGTTCTTTCGCACTCATTCGAATAGCAGAAACATATCTTCTAGACACTATTCTGCGAATATAATGAATAATAAAAGAAAAAATATCAATTTGATGTGGAGATAGAAGAATAGAGACGCGGTGAGGATGCTATTATAATTCTCTCGCTTCCATAGAAGTAACTGCCATAATTCGATATTTGCTGTAGGTATATATCACAACAACTGTTGTTTAATTAGGTATAATCTGTGTATTAAATATATTTATCCAAAGCTTAATACTACCTAAAATAAGAAGATGAAATTTGAAATATCTTATCGATAAAACCAATATTGTGACGTTATGGTAATCGAGAAACGATATTATATTATAGTGACGTTTTGAAGGGAACCAGATAAACCGAGCGTTAAAAAATAAGTGAATATATAATAAATATATAATTATAATTCGATTACTATTTTTATTATATTAACGCGTTGAGAAAAGAACATTTGCCGCTTTATAAATACCATAGAAATTAAAATATACGAAAATCTTCCTCTCCTCGTTTCGAATAAATCCGTGAAATGAGAAGTAATACTCTATCGATTGCGAGACTGTACTTATTACCTATATCATTACTATATTTATAGAAGCTCATTCTTTAAACCTTCTGCAACGCGCAAAAGAAAGATGGAAGAAGGAAATATAATGTGATGCAGTCTGAATAGCAGGTGAATGCTAGGAAATATTATGTTAATAATCAGAAAGATTATAAATGACAGAATAAGTTAACTAACATCGTAGAAACGTCAGCAATTTATAATTTTATATGTCTTCCTCACGCAGTTCACGGGAATGCGGACGAGACCCGATCACTGCTATTTCTATTTCTTTGGGTGGAAGCATTTGTTTACTCAGGTCAATCTTTATCCAGTATAATTTCCACAATTGATTATTCCTCAGAGAAATCTTTAATTCGGTTGATGTACAGTTCTTTTTGACCTTCAATAGATTCGAATATTAAATTACAAAATTTTTATAATAATGCTATGATCGAAAATTGTCATCAAAGGCACAAGTCAACATTGTCAGCTCGACAGAACTCTCCACGAATATCGACAATTATTAGACGAACCTGCTGTTAATATTAATAGACCGAAAGAATAATCTTTATTCATTCCCTCCTTTCCCTACATTCTGACCCTTCCACATTGACTTGAACCTATCAAACTAGATACTTTTCATTTGATGTTCATCGCATATCAATAGTTACGTCTTAATTCTCTAACTTGTGTTTCTACTATAGGATGGTTCTAGGATGTCGCCTTAGCGATTATTAAGAAACAGTTAACACTTTCGCATTTTGATAATCTTTTCCGTTCTCATTCAACTTTCTAATTCACGTTTCTCACATCCCTCATTTTTATCAATTACTCTGCATGGGCTAACAAAGAGGCGCGGCCAGAATATGTCCTCATATAGAAAATATATCTATATTTAACTGAAAATGCAATTATAATTATTAGATTAATTTATATTATTATTATTTATTAAATAATATCCTATCTTATTTCCAAGTACCATAGTTCCTCACTACTATAATAATTATACAAGTTATAAAAATTTCTCAGGTAGTATATAAATAGTAATATATAATAATATACTACCATAGCCGCAGTATGATATAAGCTGCACTCTTATAAGACTTAGTCTTTTATTTGCTAATTCACTAATTACGATAATTTTAATTTATTGCTACTATATTACCTAACCTATCTTGATTCTACATACTTTCATAACTTAGTATGAATGAAATCATCATGTATTTTAGTGTCATCTAAAGGTATTACATAATATAATGTTAATTATCAGATTTATTTGTCTCATATAGCTTGCTACTCACATCAATTACAATACACATAAATTCACAACTACTAGAGGACTGCTTATACTCACTCACAACCAGTAAACCTTACTATGGTTTACAGGCATAGCTATTTACTTCCATGAACGTGGACAACGAGGATGCTTTGGTAATACAAAAAATATTGTGACTGGAAACGCTCTAAACCAATCTTTAAATTATTTATTCAGATATCGCTATACACAGATTAGATAATCACCCGCTTTAAGTTAATCAGGGCGTAACGGAAAACACACGTCACACCGAATGGGTCTTCCTAGTTCTCGGGCATCTCGTATAGACACCATTTTGTCGGTTCCCAGGTAAGCTCTTTCTCTCTCTCTTAGCATCCCTCATTTTCTTTAAATACGTTGACTGAGATGTGACTCAGATCCCGAGAACGCAGTATGATCATTCAGAGAACAACCCTACGAACGCGCAGTAGAACGTTTAAATTAAATATTATCGACAGATAGTTCAACAAAGAAGCGAAAGAAGAGCACTCAAAATCAATCGATTTTTACTCGATCATTAAGCTATAAAGTGCTTCTAAACAACTTCGATCGCCCAAATTTTTTGTTTTAAAAATCTCTTTTGCTAAATTGCACATAAATGACCAGAAATTTAGAGAACAGAAGATTCGGATTCAAATATTCAGTATGAATGTATGTATATATATATATATATATATATATATACTATATATATACTCAATATTTTTTTTACCATTCATATCACTTATATAGTCGTTATATATATATCATATATATATATAATATAGTATATATAGTACAATTATATATAATATATAATTATATATATAATATACTATATATATATATATATATATATATATATAATAATAGAATATATATATATATATATATAATATATATATATACTCACATTTATATATATATAATTATTTTATTATCACTATCTATCTTGAGGTGAGTACAAACTTGAATAGCCAAATCGATGATCTATGCAACCTTTTTGCTAATATAAATTAGTACCCTAATTCGAAAATTCCAAAAAATAATTTTTGACATTGTAAAAAATGTCGCTAGAAAAAAATCACTAACGACATGAGGAAACTTTTAACAAATAACTGATTGCGTGATCGGCGCGTGATATTTAGTAATTTCTTCTTCTTTTCGAGAGGTCCCGTTGATAAAAATTGACGACGAATAATCGACGGCTGGAGAAGAGGAAAATTTTCATCGCTTTCTCAATCTCGCTCATCGCGACGACGCCGACTATCGACGATTAATGATAAAGACGAACCGAAACAGATTAGGAGGGAAACACGGTCTCGAGCACCGTCCATAGTTTTACGCATCGCCCTCGATATTCTAAATGCCTAGATTATCCTAGTCGTTCCGTACGCCTACTCGGTAGTCGTCGGTCCATAGATTTCGCCCAGCCATACACCTACCACAAATACACATTAATTTAATTCTCTGCTTCTTCCTCCGTATTCACTATAAGCATCAGCGTGATACGAGTATCCTCTCACGTCCAGATTACAAAGTTTTTATAATGTTAAAGTTGAAAAGGAAGCAAATTTGACGATATAATTTGTTAACGACGCTTATCGCAATTGTCAACACTTTAATCTTTTTTTCGGTGTCTAAACCATAATCACTCTTTATCGGTCCTAGAAAAAGAATACAATAATTCCTATCACAATTTGTTTACCCCTTCGCAGGAATGATCCGACAAGATACGGTATTAAAGGAAAGTTCGCACACAGAAAATCTCACGGAAAACGCACAGAGGGTATCGACGGTGCCTCAACGTGTGTGGTGTGTGGATACCGCCAGCAGCCAGTACAGAAAGAGCTTTCAGACATATTTAATATCTGTGCACTCGCATTTACATATGACGCTCATAGAACAAAAGAAAAACGGAGCGATATAGGCATAATCAATGAAAAACGTAAACGATTGGAGAGAGAGAGGCACAGCGCATAATCATTAATCGTTCCTCTTACGTATGCGTCTCCAATTACCCGCCGCACGTCCCATTTTAAGGAAGAGTCCGTCTTTTAAAGACAGTCTCGGGATCCCAAACTTATACTTAGTTACACTGTTAAAATTATTTTCATTTTTAGCATCATCAAGCGACCGCCGTTATTTACTGTTCTATTCTGATTTATAGAGAGGTTTAAGCATGTTACACATAACTAACTACAATATACACTTCTTCAAATTTATTGTGACGATTGCAGTCGTCACCAATTTTTACTCATACATGGAGTAAAAAAAATGGTTTAACAAATCGTGATAACTTACTTATAATTTCTATTGCACCAGATGGACATATGTTTAGCTAATACTAAAACTTACCAGATACCATGACTAACATTCTAAACTAACCTAAATCCCTCGTGTCCGATTACCCCCTATGTAGTGCATGGAAGGAGACACGACCGAACCTTCAAAATTTAGAATGGTAAACATTCTTCAGATTAAGAAAAATCAATTATAAAAGTCATTATACCTTTATTAATGCTTTGGACCTTCTTTTGACTTCTATTCTAAATATACCTTATCTAAATATAAATATAATTTTCGAGAAACTTGATTTAAGATTTAAATTTTAACCATATCACAAAAATAAAATTAACTAATAATTTCCTACAGTTTCTCTACAAGAATAGATACGTTCGTTTCGAGTCTCTTACTGTCACCTTGCGGTGTCATCTCGATAAGAAACTCCGTATTAATTACTAATAAAATTCGCAAAACGCATGGGCGAACCTCTTTGCACGGGAATCTTGGTGTAAATATCGATTCCCAGTTCTTCAATCCTGAGCTCATTCTTGTCCAGTATACGTTGCTTAATAGACCCCGAATAATTTCTTTTCGTGTGCGAGAAACGTGTGCTGTCCCCGTCGGATATTCTTCCTGCCTTCTACGCCCAGATCACCTCCCACCCTTACATACATCCACTCTTCATCAGTCAATTCACGCGCAACAGCACGTCGTGGTGCGTTCGCTCACTTTGAATTCTTTTCTTTATATTCAGTTCGCCAACTTCACTTCATCATTATTAGTTTTCATACCGATGATACGCGGGTGGTATTCTATTCCGATCACGGAAAGAAGTGCGCGCGCAGTAACTTTCCTACTCCCTTTTCTTAATTTAGCTCATGATATGTCCTTTAACTTGCCTGCGTCGCGCGCTGCCTGGCTCCCCTCTTTTCCGCTCGAGGAAATATAGTGCTTCTCTCATTCACTCACTTTTGTTTATCAGGCGCGAAGACATCATTTTTGACTATATCACAGATGTTATGAATTGCGCTACTGCTGCGTGAATGCTTCTGCTGCTGCTCCATCGCTGTTTGCCACTAACTGCTTGCTGTCATGTGTTATTATATTACTTTCTGTATCTTTTCTTCCCTCCTACAGGTTAACTTAAATGGGGCACTCACTTCTCTTTGTGAACATATGTGTTTTCTCTGATCTTAATGCGCTTTGGTGCGACTCTTCTGATATATAATGAAACGGTTTAGCTCAGAAAACCAAGTGTATGTTTTGTCGATACTATTTGTACGCTGTAAATCCTCATCCGTGGTGTGGTGTGTTTATGCGTAGTCTTTATAGAACGAATGGTTGTCCACTCTCTCGACTCGACGTGTTCCGTAATACAGAGCGCTCCCCGAACTTCCTGTCTTTTTTGGTTCGATAAAGATGTACGACTCGATTTAATTGCAGGTTTTTTTACTTTTTAATCACTCTTCCTCGTCGCACTTTTGCCATACTGGCGGCGTCACCAGTGAACCGTCATCCATTATCCTTTACGTTTTATCTTTCTATTTCCTCAGGTGTCTCGGTCCAGACAGGACTGAAGCTTGACTCGGCTTTGTTCATATCGAAAGTACTATGTCTACGCTTTGTATCCTTCTCGTCTCGTGGAGTCGAAGTGCATTCGAACATAAATATGGTAAGACACCAACTACTCTTCTTTCTCTTCGCTTGAAATCGGAAGTTTGTTTTCTTCAATTTTTTGGATTATTGAATTCAGTCCTTCCTTTTTCCGTGACGGTTGTGTGATCTCTTCGTTTTGTCATATGTTTTCATTTGCGAGTTTTAGCAATTCGCGGCCCCGTTCTTGTGTTAAACTATTGCTTTTCTCGGGGGGGATTGGTGCTAGCTCCTCCGTATCAGAGAGTAGTGTGGTAGATAAAAATACAGTTGGATGGCGTTTTATATTTCAATTGTGAGTGTTAATCATAGTCTGTGGGCGGTGTGCAGTCTTTGACATATAAACACGTCATATGATGACGGTGCCATCTGGCTTAGGTTTCACGGTCTTAGCCCTGTTTGCTCGAACTAATTACTGGTGTAATGTTCTGGACTGGCGCGCGCACGGAATTGTCTTGGCGCTTTAGATATTATCGACTATGTTGGTCCATCATGGGACGTTCTCGAAATCTTTTTTGCTGTCTCTTCACTGTATGTGTCGTGTCTACCATCAGGCCCACAGCCCGATTGTCATAACACTTAGATTTCTCTACCTCATACACAATAATTAATCTAAATAGTCACTCTTTCCAAGGCATATATGAATGGCCAACCGAATATACTATATCTTCGTCTTCTATTTCGTGGGGCAGTTCCTGAAATAGCCCGGTTTGTATAACTCCCCACACGTACTCTGTGATTTAGAATCTCGGCACGCAACACATACTAGGTCTGTAAGGAAAAAGTGGACAGTCAATGCTATCGGTTCGCGATCGTTTGTTATGTTCACCAGACACGTAGATGAATATATCGCATACAGTCGAGCAATGAGATACTTTAGGGTCCGCTCTACATACCTTCAAATTTTTCGATTACTCTTTACTATTTTGACTCATACTACAGGCTCGATATTCACGAAGGTGGGGTGAAACCCTAGTGACATTTCGTCGCTTTCTCAGACGACGTCGGGATGGAGGGAGGTGTTTATCGCGCACAGGCTAAATACTTGAGCTGTAATTATCTCGACGGGGCATTCCGTGGGGCACATATACTCGCTTGTTCTACAAGATAGGGGAGAGGCAGCTTTCTAAATAGATTAAAATGATCATTGATCATCTCTGTACAAACAAACTCGATTTTACTCCCGGCCTTCCTCGATGTTCTTAAACGGTTGTGGTGGTGGTAGCGGCGGTGGTTCCTCGTATGTTTCTCCCCGTATGAGGACATTAGTTTGCTAAAAAGTTTATTCCGGTAAACCTGCAATGATTGGTTCCGTTATGAGCACTTCCAGATTCGAGTATTTTTCGAAATTTTTCTTTCCAGGTTGAGGGCGGTTTGATAATTTCTTGATTCGTCGTAGATGCCATGATCAACAGAATCAAAACGGGTCTAAAAAGAAAATGAATGAAGGAGATTTTAGTCAAGGAATTATCAACGTAATCGCGAATAAAAAAAAGGCCTTTCATCGTAATCTATTTTACCAAACAATATCTCGCTCCACACTCTCTCATCACATTGACTTCTGGTCCCGTAATTCTTAAAATTTCGGAATGCAAAAAGCGCATTATTAAAACTCTCTCACTATCAGTCAAGCAAAATAATTTTACAATATTTTTTTTTTGAATATATAAATAATTCATACATCTTTTCTTTCCGAAAATATCAGGTGGGTGAATCACTTACCACACACGCCTACACTTTATACCTCTACGTATAATACTCTATGAGCAAAGTATATATACGATGCACTCGCTAACAGTATGTATACTTTCAAACATTCTGCTTGATTTAATAAGAACTCCATTTGATAATAAAATCGGAACAAATAAAATGGAATTTTTTAGAATATATTAAAATTAAAGTAGGATAAAATACTCTAAATTAATATCCGACTAAAATAAAATAATCTGCAGCTCTTCTCTTACCTACAACAATGCTAACAGTGGTCGGCCTTAGATTTCGGGAAATTCGTCGAAGGGTTTGAAGATCCGCAGAGCATACATTTTCACTCTAAACTTGCAATACTATTTGGAATACAGGGGAAAAAAATGTTAATTGAGCGTTTTTGAGCTAAAATGCTCAACAAAATCATATTCTGCAAAATGTTTTTATTTACAGCACCCATTTTATAATTTATATTTAGTTTTCTTCCAAATTTTACAGAAGAAAAAATCGATGTTTAAATAATAAAAAATACTTTTTTTCAATTTAATTTTTAAGAGTAGTTGTGGCCTGGGGTCAAATGCGATATACTATACAATATTTTTTTTGAATACTTATAAAAATTTATAAATTAAAACAATCTCACCTGATAAGAATTCTCATTTAAAATCTGCTAAAGAGAATTGAGACTCACTTCCATTCACTGGACGCTCTTATACCTACAAGAAATAGCGAACATCCACTATTTGAAGTCGCCCTATTTGCACTCAACAGATAATGAATCTAGAGAACCCCTTAGCGTGCGCGCTAACACGTACAGTGTTGGGTTTTCTCTCATAATAAAAAAATATAGATACATCTCATAGTAGAAATCGCTGCGTGATACCAGGAAAACACAAACCATCACCGGCCGAGACTCGAGGCAGGTATCGCACTTCGACTTGGCACCTGGTCGTAACTGATGGCAACCTAGAACTGTCTCTCCATACACCTTCCTTTTTAAAATACTTTTCTTAGCATAACGCTTATGTTAGCTGAAAATTACCAGACGTGCCATAAAGGCGTGGAATTTAATACAGCACAGTTTAAAAACAAAGAAAATATTGCTAATTAGTTTTCATTTAAATACCCTGTTTTTAATCAGTATTTCAAATAACGCTGGGACTTTCGGTTAGCATTTTGCTATTGTATTGGACATTTTAAAAACTTACTTGGTATATTTCGAAACCTTTTTCAATTGGGTTTCTTTCATTTCTCTTTAGAGTACACAGCAAGCAATCAATCTGACCTTGCTTAGAACGGAAATTATAACTGAACTCTCTTAGCAATGCACATATTTTCTTTTCTCATAAAATGCTTGCACTTTTATTTATACGCTTTTTCTAGCGCATATATATATCAAACTGAAGTATAATATTTCCGTTAAAAAAAACATTTTTTTTCGCCACGCGTAGGAAGGAAACGGTTGCCCATTGTTGGCGTCCAGCCGAGTCAAGTAGGCATGTTACAGATTAACACGAGGAGCCATAAGCTTATATATACTCTCGTTTGGTTGTATTCTCCTCATTTGCATAAGAATATTGCTGTGCTCAGCGGATAGAAAGGTGCCCGACTTGTCTATCATTATTATTTTTCCATCTTGTTTTCGGTGCCTCGCTTCTCCATTAGTCCTTTTACTGAGTCGAGATAGTTTTCTATATTGTTCTTTAGAAGTTAATAAACCAACGAAACATGTGTGCTTATGACAAAATATTAGCTGTATATAGAGTTAGAGAAAAAAAATAAAAATTAGATATACAAAAAACAAAATGTTCGAAGCTTATCAAACAAAACGTCAAAAAATGGATAAATAAAAAGTGAAATATTAATAATATTTTGATTTCATTTATATAACTTTATTTATTATATTTATTTAAATTCTATCTTATATTTACTATATTTTGAAATAAAAATTATAAGAGTTCTGATAAACCTAAACTCCAAATATCCACGCTTTATTATGTGTTATTATCTCATTGGCTCCCTACTTTTTAAAATTATATTTGTGTTTTTAATATATATACAGTTTCCTTATACTTTATTAAAATAAAACAGTTATAATCTCAGGAGGAACTCACTTTTCTTCGCACCTAACTCTGATTGGCGTAATTGTTGCGACAAAATTATCTATGTTGGGCGTTCATTGAGTAAGTTTGTAGGCTACCCCCACATGAGGGATCTATCTCGCAAACTGTGGCACGAGTAAAGAGAGTAAATGAGTTAGACTTGTTTAAGTACATAAAACGAAGGACCCGAGGTAGTATTGGCCCATACTAAGAAGAGTGTGGATATATGTAATGTGGATAATTATTCTCAGAATGATGTTTTACACTCGTTTCGATAATCTCGATTCCCTCGAGATTCATTTGTGGATCAAAAGCGTTGGTGCTCGTTCTGCTTCCAAAGATGGTTGGCTCTGATATAGGTGATGTTAAGTTTGTATATGTACAGAAAAAGATAATATGGTCACACATCCATAAATAACGTGCTAAGTAAACACGAAAGCCGCAATCAGAATTTCTCTCGATTTAGGTTCTAAATCGTAAGGACACATCACGATTTCACAATTCCTGGAATGTCTGAGCTATGTCGATCCGTGAGAACTTCACTTTATTGTTCATATTTTCAAAAATTACGACGAAGAGTGCAAAGCTCGTTCTCCATTGGATGTCCTATGGAT
>JABUQX010125873.1:0-26135 GCA_015478945.1 Trachelipus rathkii
GCTAGAATAGATCGTGTTGAAGAATTATAGCATGTATTTCAATGCTAATACACTATTGACTCATATGTGATTTTCATATATAGCCAAGAAAGCAAGTGAGTTATCAAGTTTCAGATGTAAAAACTCAAAAGATGTGTCTCAGAGAACATTACAGAATGTGAATAGAATAAGTATCATCTATAAATGTTTAAATTTAGGAAAATCGTAAACTTTTAAGAGTTCTAAATGGTTTTGTAATGGTGAAATTTAGCCAGAGCGAAGAAAGCGGTAATTTATAGAAGTTTATATAAGATTCAAAATGAGTTTGGAAAAACTTCTTTTGGGTTGCAGATTAAGATTTTATTTGGCATTTTAGAAATTATAAGTATTGTTATTAACCAAACAAGGTTTTCAAAACTATGAAATAATAGGGTTATTAAAGGTTTTAAAAACAATACTTGTAAGATTTGTTTTTCTCTCAAAAAAAATTAATTTTGTCATACTTTTGAGATCTGAAATCTGAAATTGAATCTGAGGAACAGTAATAAAGTTAATCATTTTTTGATTTTATGAAAGTAGTCTTTATGGTCAGATGGATTATAGCAGATAACATGATATATTGTTCAGAACTGAATGAAAAATATGTTGGTAAGCAAATAATAAAGCTAATAAACCATTTAAACTGGAACTCAATTTATTAAGATTTTACGCAATATTGCTAATACTAAAGAGTGATATCAAATGTTAGATAAAACAGTATTATAGGAAAAATTCGTACTTTTAAGAGTTTGATAAAATTATGTAATGGTGAATTTAAGTTTAAGAAAAGGCTAATTTTTAGAATACTATAATTATATTTATGTATTAGAATGACGCAACAGATTGTTGGGCACCCATAATAATAAAGAATGTTGACTATTAAAAATGTCGTAAATGAATAGAGAGAGTAGTGAGAAAACGTAGACAAAACAAGCGCATCTTTCTGGGTTTAGAGGGATAATGAGCAAATAGGATGAGGCTAAGTGTATATTAGGATACAATGTAAATCATGATTAGGTAAGGATTCTGATTTCGTCACAAGGGATAAAACAGTCGTATTCAGATCTAACAAATTACACTTTTTCATGTTCTTTTTGAAATAGAATTTCGATGAAACACATTATTTTTTTTCAAAGTGCTGGAAAAGTAGCGTTAAACACATTAAATTCTTATTCACTCTATTAAGTAAGGAAGTCACTACGGGACGAGAAGAATACATGTGTGACAATTATAGGCGAAGACAAAGTAAGAAAGAATGCCTCTTGTAACATATATGGAAAAGGACGCTTTCTTATTCTAGTATATGTGAAAAGTTGTAAGTGAAAAGGTAATTTTTGAGTGTGAATGGAAGTTTTGTTTCAATAACAGGGAGGTTGTATATTTTTACTAACTTATAATCCTTTGGTATGATTTAAATATACTATATATTATAAAACGAATATTAAACTTTTTATTTATTTTCATATTTCTTATGCCCAATATTAAGCATTTCATTTACATTCTTTGTAGTTTCAGCTTTTTTGAAATAGCATTTTGCAATGATATATCAATTCATATAATTTTTGTCAAATGGCCTGAAAAATACCGTTAAATTAAACTAGAAGAAAATTTAAGAAGTTAGAAATAATTTAATAAGAGGTATAAAAAATTTTTCGTAGAAAAATCGTTTCTTTCAGCAAGAAGTAATTCTTAAAAGTAGTACCAAATTTGGTTAATGTGAAAATTTAAAAAAAGGCGTAATTTTGGATTAGTTATATAATATTTTTTATAAAACAGGTAGTTAATTCCACAAACTAAATTGAAATATATTTTGGTCATTAAAAATAGATTAAAACAAATATATATGAAAAAGAAATTTCATATAAATAATTTACAGATCAATATTAAGACACCTAATAACAATTAATAATATATTCTCTTTACTATATTCTAGCTTTTTGATAAATAAGCATTTTTCAATTGAAACACTAATTAATTAAATTTCTCAATATTATGAAGAATATACCGTTAAAAACTCACATTTTTAAAGATTTAACCTAAATAAATCTTCAAATTGTTTAGAAGAATTTAGGATAAAAATGTACTTTAAGTAGTTCTAAAAAATTTATAATCGTGAAATAAAATTTAAGATAAAGTAGGAGCGTAATTATTTGTATTAAATATTTTTTATATTAAATAACATATAAGGTTTTCACAACTATGAAATATTATGGGTATATAAAATCAAATATTGAAATTTTCATTAAATAATCGTGTCAAGTTTAAGACACCTAATACATATTTTAATGATATATTCACTTAACGGATTGGATTTTTGATATACGCTTTTTAATATTAAAATATATTATATATACATAGTTATTTTTTCACAAAATGACTATGAAGAATATTAAAAACACTCAAATATTTGACAGAAATACATAAATATTTTCAAATGTTGAATTATAGGAAAAATTATAGTGTTAAGAGATACAATATTTGAAATGTTGGAAAATAATTTTTGTTTATGCAGTAATATATTTAGTGAATAGTTAAATTTTTTATTAAAACAGAGTTATTATACAATTATTAGAACATATTTGGTATATAATAAAAACAAATATTATAAATTATTTCATTAAAAAAACGTCAATATTTATAAGACACCTAAAACCTATTAATACATTGAAGCAAAAGATTGAGAAAATTTGAAATGGTGGAAGAATGGTTAGCTACAGAACGTCACGGATTATTAAATGTCTTCAAATGCTGAAATACCCTCGTGACACAACAGACGTTGCAATTTAGAAAGATTTTTACAGCATGAGGTGGTTTATCACAATGTGTTGTGAATTCTGTAGTTCATGAAAAATCGTACTTTTAAGAGTTCTAACTTGTAACGTGAAGACTTCTTGAAAGCGGTAGCAGTATTTTAAAGGGGTATTTTTCTAAATTGTTTCGTAATTATAATAACTCAGGTTATTACGAACATTATCTTCACGAGATGATACTATTTTCAGATGTATACTCAGAAAAATACTAACATATAGTAATAGATTAATTTCATTTAAAAAAAACGTCAACTTATAAGTCACAGTCCTTAAAACAAGATTAGTGGAGTAGCACTTGCTATGTCGTTCTCTTTCTGTTTGATTGAGAGTGAGATATCAATTTATTAGACACAGCACATTAGTCTCTGTTTGATACTGATAGTGGCACTAGAAAATTACGCCTTGGACGGTAAAAAACTCAATTGTTTAGAGATTTAACAAGATAAATTTATTTAAATCGTTGTATAGGATTTAAAGGAAAAGATCGTACTTGTAACTGACAGTGTATAAATTGAATGTTAATTGTCAGGAGACGAATTCTCAACACGCTCAAATGACGTACATTTAGAATCTCACATAGACAGTATGTTTATTAGTAATGAACTATCAAGGTTGGTCACAAATAATGAATATTTGGTTAATTAAATGAATATTCAATCAAAATAAATTAGAAAACTTGTCAAGTAGTAGAACACATCAAAGTTTCAAAGACAACTCCTGTAAATACTTATATAAATAAGTTCTCTTTCGCTGTCAAGCTTTTCACTCGAAAGTTGACGGCACATGTTGCATTGCATTGTATACCAAGCTTATGTGATTTTTTCGAATGTGGCTCACGAATAATAGCTGAATAAACGTCTTACTATGTGTATAAGATGTAAGCTAGTAATTGATAAGTGTAATGTCAAAGTGTGTGTTAATATTTTATATATTGGAAAAGATTCAAGTTAGCTTTTAAGAGTTTCTAATTCTATTGCTTTCAATGTGAACACATTAATAGAAAGAAGCCGTAAAATTATTAGAAGTTAAAAATTTGTTTTAATTTAAAACCAAGTTTTTACTGAACTATTCCTGCGATACAACATATTATGGTATTATGTATTTATATTGAGGATTACTTAAATAACACTAAATATCTAATAAATTTCATTAAAATTCGTCGTTTAAGAACATCCGCTTTCATTATGACTATGACATACAAAATGATTTAAATTCACTTTGGTGCTCTGTTCTATATATATAAGTAATTTCATTAGATAACATTATTCTTGTCGTCATTAGTTTTACCTAACTGCTGAACAAATACCGTTAAAATCAACTATTGTAGAATTCTACCAAATACATTTCTAAAATATTTAGAAATTATAGAATCGTGTACTTTTGAAGAGTTTTATACTACTAACTTTTTGTGATGTTTACGATAGTAAGAAAAACGTATTTTGAGTGAAGATATCATCATCTATATTATCATATTATTAAAACTCGGTTTGTGCCGACAACTAATGAATATGTTGGTATATAAATAACAAATATTGAAATTTACATTAAAAAACGTCACAGTGTGAAGAACACACATAAAATCGATCACTAATAAAGTTAATAATATTTTCTGTCTTTTGCACTTGCTAATTTTAGGAATCTCTAATGAAACACATTATATTATTTTTGTGTGCTTCATCTGCTTGAAATATTCCCGTTTGCAAACTCAATATACAGATATTACCAAATAATTTTCCAAATGATGATAATTTAGATGGAAACTTCGTTATGAACTTTACTAACACGGGTTCTTCTAAATTATTATGTAATTGTGAAAATTTTTAAGGTACAAAATGCAGTAATTTTAGAAGTTAAAATTTATTTATATAAATAGTACTTTCTAACTACAATATTAATTGAAATTTTGGTATATAAAAAACAAATATTGTAAATTTCATTAAAAATCTGATCTAATGTATAAGACACTCTTATACTATTAAGTATTATATAAGGGCTTTAATTTGCATTTTTTGAAAGATTTACTCTAGATCAATGAATCACATTATTTTTCAAATGCTGTAAAATACCGTTAAGAAATATACTCTAATTTAGGTGAATTAAAAATATTAATTATCATTTTATTAATTATTAGGAAAAATTTCGTACTTTTAAGAGTTCTAATTTGTAATGTTAAAATTTAAGGTAAAAGCTATAAAAAATATAATAGTTATATTTTTTTTATATAAAACAGCTTAGTTATTCACAACTAATGAAATATTTGGTATATAAAATAAAAATAATTAAATATAAATTTCTTTTAAAAAACGATACTAATGAATACCAGCACCACCTAGTAAATACAATTCAATCACATATCTTGTGTGTGCTGGCTTTACTCTGTAATTGCTGAGTTACGACTTGCAGAACATTAGCGGTCATCGTTTATTGTATCTCAATGCTGAAATCGCGTTAAAAAACTCAATTTTAGGAATTACGAAATAATTTTCAAATGTTTTGAAATTAGGAAAAATCGGGTACTTTACCGAGCTTATGGTATTTTGGTACTAAGATGAAAAGGTTTTATTTGTGCCTTGGAAGTTTTTGAATGATGTTAATCTCTTTTTTTATTAATGGGACATGAGTTCATATAAACTCAACCTAATAGAGAACTACTTTGACGTTATCAGTAATACAAATATTATAAATTTCATTAAAAACGTCAAATTTAAGACACACCTACCCTAAACCTTCAGTTAATACAATTCAACTCGTCTTTTGCCTGTCATTTTTTGAAATAGCATTCTCAATGAGCCACGTACAAATTATCTCTATTCGAAGTGCTGAAAATCCGTAAAAACTCAATTTTAGAATTTCCCAATAATTTCAAATGTTGAAATTTAGGAAAGAGCGATACACAGTTTGAGGAAGTTCATAATTGTAATGTTATATAAATTTTAAGAGAATAGCGTATTGTTAGAGTATATCTCTCTCATTAATATACAGGTAATTTTCACAACTACATGTATGAAAATATTTGGTATAAATCTAAAGGTACGAGAGATAGTGTAAATTCCAATTATTGAGATAAAGAGTCAATTTTATATGATCACCTAAAACATTAATAAAGTGTCACTCTGGGTTTTACTGTGCTATTATATGAAGCTTCAATTTTATCATTAGAAATATTTTTTGATGCTTCCGAGAGAGTATGCACTGTTATTAATCATGCAGTTGCTTACTTATATAAGATTTTCAATATATATAATATTAAATGATTTGAAAATATTTTTTTCAAAATAAATCGTACTTTATTTAAGGAGTTTATAAATATTTGTATGTGAAAATTTAAGAAAAAAGTAATAACGTTATTTTAGAAGTTAAATTTTTTTATATATTAAATACAAGTTTTACATTTATTACAGATTCGATGGATTAGCCCTAGCTAAATATTGAATTAATTTTCAATATAAATAAAATCGTTCATTTACTCCAGGTCTATTAACTATTTAATAAATTCACTTTTCTTGCTTTATGAATAGCTTTGTTTATAGCTTAATTCAATGAAACACATTTATTTTCCAAATGCTGAAAAATAACCTGTTAATATCTATATTTTAAGTATTACAAAATAATTTCAAATGTTGAAATTTAGGAATAATCGTACTTATAAGAGTTTGTTGTATTTAATAATATGATGTATTTTCAAGAGAATTCATTGATTATTAAATAAAACCAAAAATTTTTACAAAACTGGGTCTTTCTAACTAACTAATTAGAAAATAAGTTTAGGTAAATATATAAATAATATTAAAAATTTCATTAAAAAAAGATATATTAAGAAATCGTATTAACTATTCATAAATATCGGATCTTTTTCCTTAGCTCGAAAGCTCAAATTATTTCCATAACTCGAAAGCTCATTATTTCCATATCTCGAAAGTTCACATTATTTTAACCGTAGTCAAACTCAAAATTTTTGCTACATTCTTAAATCTTTACAACATAATTTCAAATGTTGTGAATGTGGCGCGAGGAGACCAGCAATCGTAACACGTTTAGAGAGGTTTCTAGGAGATATTTTGTCAACTCGTGAAATTTAAGAAAAGCGTAATTTTAGACGTTAAAATTTTACAAAAGTTAAGCCCGCCACTGTATATAATTTATTTATTAAATAACATATTTATTTAACAACTAATGAAATATATGGTTATTAAAAACAAATATTGAAATTTTGCATTAAAAAACGTCAATTTAAGTACCCTAAAAACAATATAGATTAATTACTGACTTATTCTGCTCTTTTTAGAAATTAAGAGCATTTATCAAATGTAAACAATATAATTTATTTTTTCAATGCTGAAAATACTGACGCAAGTTCTGTAACTTGATTGAAATACATAAATAATCAAATGTTTGAAACATATTTGATCAAAGAATGTACTTTAGTCAGCCTACTAATTTCATATAATGATAATATCTCATAAGGATAAAAAGCGTAGGATTTTATAAAGTATATAATTTTTTTCATTAAATAGAGTAATCTTAATTAAGGTCTTTCAAGGATATGTGAGATGAATAATATTGGTATACAGTTAATATACACAGATATTATTGAAATATGTCTCATATAAAATTAAAGCTGTTATATCTAGAGAAACATCTAAAATAATATCAATATCTCTTTATACATGTTCTTTTTTGAATACGTCAATTCTTAATATTAATTACTTTATTAACTCTTTCAATTCTGCCTCTTGTAAATTAGAGCTGTTATTATAAACTCATTTTAAGATGTGAGAGTCAATATATTTATTTTCAATAATGAAAAAATTGATAATTTCAGCGCACAAGAGTGCGGTATCTAAACAATAATATTAAAGATGAGTTTAATTCATAAATATATAAATGTTAATACAATAATATATATAATAAAAGTCTTTATCAGACAGCTTGTCGGAACATTTATATGTACGACGAGTTTTCACACGAAACATTATTGAATAAATTATATATAACAAAAATAAATTGAATTACATGTATTTATCTAATATAAAATATGTTAAGGCAAATAATTAAGGACAAAACTGAGGACTAATTTAGAGGAATCTCAATTTAATCTGCATTATAAATTGACTAATATAAATTAATCAATGAACTATCATTTTTTCATATGCTGATAATACCGTATATCAAAACATTCAATTTAAAGATCTTTAATATTAATATATATTTTTCATAATATGTTTGACATTGTTATGAAATATATGCCGATGCACTCTTTTAAGAGTTCGTAAATTTGTAATGTGAAACACCTTACGTAATGTTCAAACTGGAAAATTCAATCAGAAAGATAATGGGAAATTGTGTTTTTACGAAAATTACACACATTTTATTTATAAATATAGTATTTATTTTATAACTAATGAAAAATTTATTTTGGTATCTTAAGCACTACTATTGAATAAAATTTCATTATAAAACGTAAATTTAAGACAACCTCCATAAACTTATTTATATTAAATTTATTTACTTTTATATGATTTTATTAAATTTGACATTTATTTAAATGATAAAAAATACATTATTATTTATTCAAAGAATGAAATAAAGTTAAAAGTCAATTTTAAATTTAAATAAGCAATTGAAGTTTCTTGAATATTGAATAATTTATGAAAAATAGCATTACACATTTTAGAAAATTTTACTTTAAACTTTGTAAACTTTAGATAATCAGTGCACAAATTAAATTTTTTAGTCGTTTTAATCTTTTATTATTAATGAAGGTTTTGATTACAACTAAAATGATAATTTTGGTTAATTAATATATAAAAACTAAATAATTGAACATTACATTAAAAACGTCAATTTAATTAACGGTATTTTCAGCATATATTAATAAATTCTATTTCCTGCTTTTTGAAATTTATTTCAATTTAATGCAACACTTATTTATTTTTAAATATGCTTGCAATTACGTAAAAAACTCAATTTTAGGAAATTTAACAAAATAATTTATATCAAATTGTTGAAATTTAGTGAAAATCACGTATTATTAAGAGTTCTAAATTTGTAAATGTTAAAATTTAAGAGATATATATATAAAAGCGTAATTTTAGAAGTTTACATTTTGCCAAAATAACAGATAATATTTTTATTTCCAAACTGGCTGTGCTATATGGGATATAATATATAATATATAAAACATAAATATTAAAATTTCTAATTAATAAAGCTGTTAATATTATATAATACTATAGTAATAACAATTAATAAAATTCTCTTTTCTGCTTTTTGTAATATTGTCAATTTCAATGCAACTACATTATCTATTTTATATCAAATGCTGAAAAGTATAACTGTAAAGTTTAAAAAGTTTAATGGATTGTATATCAAAAAGATTTTTCTATAATGTGAATACATATGTAGGAAAATGTACTTTTTTAAGAGTTATCTTTATTATTGTAATTAAGTGAATTAAATTTAAGAAAAAAGCGTAAATTTAGAATTATAAGTTATATTTTTTTAATTAAATAACAAATTGTTTATTTCAACTAGAATGAAATATTTGGTATATATAGAAACAAATATTGAAATTGTTCATTAAAAAACGTTACAATTTAAGACTATAACCTATAAAACAGATATAATAAATTTCACATTTTCTGCTTTTTGAAAATAGCATTATCAATTGATACATCAATTAATTTTATAACTAAATGCCTAGATAATATATATATTAGCCGTGTATTAAAATCTCATTTTATAGATTTACAAATAGATCTTCAAAAATGTTGAAATAAAATTTAATGAAAAATTCGTAACTTTAAAATCTATGAATTTTGTAATAGTTAAATTTACTCTATTTTTAAAGTTAGACGTTAATTTTTTTTAGTAAAACACATTGTTTTCACTAGAGATGTTTATTTGGTACTTTTTAAAATACAATATTGATAATTTCATTAAAAATCGTCAATTTTAAAGGACATCACTAAAACTAATAATTGTTTGAGCAGAGCCGTCACGTTTTATGAAAATAGCATTATTCAATGAAACACTGCTTCAATAACTGAAACTTCTGTAAATATAATGCTAGTATAAAAATCTCATTTTTAAGATTTACTCAATAATTTCAAATGTTGATAATACTATAATTTAGTAAAAAAATCCTACTTCTAACTATTCTTAATATGTAATAAGTGAGATTTAGATGAAAATCGGTTAAACATTAGAAGTATAATTATCTTTATTAATAAAGTGTTTTTAGTATTTGATAAAAAAATAAGTTAATATATATAAAAATACAAATTATTAAATATTTATTAAAAAACGTCAATTTTAAGACAACTATAAAACTATTAATAAATTTAACTTTTTTATTTTTTGTAATAAATTGCATATTTTCAATGAAAACACATTATTTTTATTTCAAATGACTGAAGTTAATAACGTTAAAAACGTCAATAATTTATAAGATTGTTAACAATAATTCAAATGTTTGAATAATCTGATCAGTAAATGCACTACTAAGAATTCTTTCAATCTTGTAAATTAGTGGAATTTAAGAAAAACCTGTAATTAGTGATTAGTGAAGTTTTAAAATACTAAAGAAAACAGTAGTTTATGCATACAAATACTATAGATATATTTGGGTATACATAATATAAACAAATATTATGCAATATTTATCATTAAAAACGTCAATTTCAAGACATCATAAAACTATTTAGTTATACAATAAAATGTGATGCATTTTTGTAAATATAGTTTTACTAACCACTTTATGGCCTGTACAAAATTACTTTGTTGGTCCTTCAATATTTAATGATTGTAACAAATATATTATTCAATATTGATTGAATGTTTTAAGGGAAAAATCGTACTTTAATAGTTCTAAAATTTGTTAATGTGAAAATTTAAGCACAAACGCGTTATTTTAGAAGTTAATTTTTTTTTTATTAAAAGCAGGTTTTTCAATAGTAAATTAGATAATATTATAGTAATATATAAAAACAAATATATTTGATAATTTATCATTAAATAACCGTCACAATTTAAGACTCAATCTTAAATCCATCCACCTTCAATTTCAACGTATTATCAGATTTTTCGAAATTTTGACTCTTGTTGCCTTCTTCTACATTAATTTAATTTATATAATATGCTGAAAATAACCGTTAAAAACTACTCATGATAAATAAAATTACGCTAAATAATTTTAAAATGTTGAAATTTTAGCGAAAATTCGAGTAACTTTTAAGGGTTCTATAATAAATTCGTAATGTGAAAATTTAAGAAATAAAGCGTAATTTTAGATTTAAAAATTTTTTTATTTATTAAACAGGTTTTATACACACATAATGTAATATTAATTATGGTATTATACTAAAAAAATAGTTGAATTATTCATTAATAATAAACTGTCCATAATATGTAGCTAACAATTAATTTATATTATCAATTTATATATTATATATATAATATAATTATTATATTATAATAGAATATATATAATATATATAATATATAATATATATATAATATATATATATATAATATGATATATATATATATATATTATATAATATAAATATATATATATATATATTATATATATATATATATTATATATTAATATTATATATATATATATATATATATTAATATTATAATATATATAATATATTATATATATTATATACTATAATTATTAAATACTTATATATATAGTATATATAATATTTCATTTCTGTACTTTTTGAAAATAGCATTTCAATGAAAACATTTAGTTTTTCAATGCTGAAAATAGCCTTAGTATAAAAACTTCATTTTAAGATTACCTAATATAATTTATCAATAGTTAGAAATTTTAGAGTAAATCTGTATACACTCAAGAGCCTATCAATTTGTCCATTTCGTCAAAATATTAAAGAGAAGCGTATTATTAGAAGTCAAATTTTTTTTTTTACCTACAATTCTTTCATCAACTAATTGATATATCTAATTGCTTACTAGTAAATCAATAAATTTAAAAATTATTGCATTATTAAAATTCCAATTTAAAGATATCTAATACTATCAATTATAAAATTCACTTTTCAGCTTTTTTGGAAATTGCAAATTTCATGATTTCACATTATATTTATTTACACAAATGCCTGAAAATATCCCGTATAAAAACTGCTACTTAATGTTAATGATTTTACCAAATAATTTCAAAATGTTGAAAATTTAATGGAAATAATCGTACTATTAATAGATAGTTTATAAATTCGTAATGTGATTATAGATAAAGCGTATTTTATATGAAAGTTAACTTATATTTTAATTAAAACAGGTTTTCACTAACTATGAATAATATTTTAGGTATTAAGTATTAAAAACATATATATTAGTAATCTTACATTAATTAATAAAACGAGTGCTAAATTTTAAAGTAACATCTATATATAACATAAATAATAATTCTCTTTTCTTGCTTTTTGAAATTACATTTCAATGAAAGACAATTAATTATTATTTTTAACAAATATATGTAAAAATACTTCAGTTAAAAACTACAATTTTTAAAGGTTTACCAATAATATTTAATATGTTAAATTTAAGGAAAAATCGTACCTTTAGTAAAGAGTTCTATTTGTAATGTGCAAAAATGTTAAGAAAAAATACACGAAAATTATTAAAAAATGTATTAAAAATTTATTTTATAAAATTAAAACATGTTTTCGAAATTAAGTACAAGTAATTTATGGTATATATATAAAAACTAAATAAAGTAAATTTCATATAAATAAAACGTCAATATTAATAGACCATCTAATACATTATTAAATTAGTTAAATTCATTTTTCAGCTTTTGTAAATTTTGACATTTACAATTGTTAAACACCATTATTTTTTAATAATGTACTGTAAAAGTATTACTCAGTTTAATAAAACTACAATTTTTAAGATTTTAAACCAATAATTTTATTAAGTTGATATTGTAGGAAAACTCGGTAACTTATAATAAGAAGTTGTTAATCGTTAAATATGAAAAATTAAATATTATGAAATAGAACATAAGACGTAATTTCTAGTAAGATTAAAAATTTTATATAAAAACACGTTATTCACAACAAATGCAATTAAAATTTACGGTAATTATGTTAAAGTCAATATTAGTAAAGGTTTATCATTAAACAAGATCTCGATTATTTTAAGAAACCTAAAATAAAGTGAATGAATTCTCTTTTCACGTGAATATTATTTTAACTCGAGAACGACTAATTATTTTATTCACATGCTTGAATATACCGTTTAAAATAAAACTGAATTTTAAGAATAATTAATTATTTTAATGATTGATTAAATATATGTATAAATTGATAATTAAAAAGATTTTCTATATAATTTGTAATGTTTAATTTGAGTAACGATTTGTCCTAAAGAGAATTGAAGGTTAATAATTTCTTATTATAAAAATATGGTTTTGATCTTTGAAGGAATGAAAATATTTGGTAATAAAACAAATATTAAAATTTCATTAAAAAAACATCAAGATTTTAAGATCACATATATATAAACACCAGCGAAATATAGGATATAAAGACCTTTGGGCTCTTTGTTGGTGCCTCTCATTTGAAATTGACATGTCGGATACTCGCAACTATTTCAGGGTGTATATTTTTTTCAAAATACTGAAATGGGGCGCTAAATTACAAAACGCTCTTAATTTTACCGGAATGTACAATCAAGGTTGTTCAAATGTTGAAGATGTAGGAATAAAATGGGGTAACTTATAAGAGTATGTGTAAAATGGGCAGGGAAACGAGAAGAAATGTGAGCAAAAAAGGAAATTACTATGGACTTCAAAATATTTTTATTAAAACAGGCTTTTACAACTAATTAAAATAATGAGTTACGAAAATAACATAAACAAATATTAACCTTATCCATTTATAAAAACGTGCACTGATGTTTAAGGACACCGTAATATTACTATTAAAGAGTAATTAAATATCTCCTATCTTTCTCCTGCTTTTTGTGAAAGAGCTCGCACATTTCCATGAAGCAACATTTACTGATTATCAAATGCTGAACATAGAGCCTGCGCTTCAAGCAGCTGGTCTCACACATTTTAAGAATTTACCAAATAATATTTTTCAAACTGTATTGAAATTTAGGGAAAATTAGTACTTTTAAGAGTTCAAATTTTGTAATGAGTTAAAATTCTAATAATTCAGTAGTGACTTTATGAAAGTTATTAAAATTTTTTTTTAAATACAGTGTTATTTTTTACAATAACTAATGTTCTGAGTATATATAAAATAGACAAATATTTGAAATTTTTTTATGTATATATATTATATACTCTCCCAGCTCAGACCTGTCAGTGGGACCTTAAAAACGTCTCTAATTTAAGACGAACCAGTGAGAGAACTCATTTAGAGTTAAAATTCTCTCTCCTGCTTTTAGAAATTGGCAATTTCATGCAACACAATGTATTTTTTTGCAAATGCTGAAAATACGTTAAAAACTTAATTTTTCAGGATTACAAAAATATTCTCACAAATGTTGAAATTTAGGAAAATATGTACTTTTTAAGAGTTCTTAATTTGTAATGTGCGAAAATTTAGAGAAAACTAGAGCGTATAATATAATAAGATTAGTTAAAATTTTTTTTCATTAAAACAGGTGTTTACAAACTAATGAAATTCATTTGGTATATAAAATTGGGAAGATTTATGGGAAACCGTTATAGGTTGGACTTCCAAAATAAATCGCTCAATTGTAAGGACACGTAAAACAATTAATAAATTCCTCTTTTCTGCTTTTTTGAAATAGCATTTTATCATTTGAAACACATTATTTTTTCAATGTCGCTGAAAATACCTGTTAAAAACTGGGCAGGTTTTAAGATTTAGAACAAATATATTTCAAATGTTGAAATTTGGAAAACTCGTATCTTTTAACGAGTCTCTAAACTTGTAAAGTTGTAGGAAACATTTAGCTAATAGCGTAAATTTGTCACAGATAGTTAAAATTATCTTTATCTAAAACAGGTTTTCACAACAACTAATGAAAATATTTGGTATAAGTGATTAAGATAAACAAACTATGAATATTTCATTAACAAAACGTCAATTTCTAGGAGACACATAGACATATTTTGAGAAAATCCTGCTATACTCTGGCTTAATATGAACTAATAGTTTTTGACATATTTCAATGAAACACATGATTATTTTAATTTTTTCAAATGCCTGAAAATACCGTTAAAAACTCAATTTTAAGATTTAGCAAAATAATTTTCAAATGTTGAAGTTTTAGAAAAAACGAACTTTTTAAGAGTTCTAAATTTGTTTAATGTGAAAAATTCATACGACTAAAGCACACGCTAATTTTTTACGAAAGATATATCATTTTTTTATTAAAAACAAGGTTTTTCACAACTAATGAAATATTAGTATATAAACAACAAATATTGAGAATTTCCATTAAATCCGTCATTTAAGACATCCTTAAACTATTAATAATTTCACTTTCTCAGCTTTTTGAAATTGCATGTCCAATGAACACATTATTTTTTTCAGAATGCTGAAAATAACCGTTAAACACTCAATCTTTAAGATTTACTTCAAATCATTTTAAGGGGTGGGTGTTGAAACACTTTATTTTGGGAAAACATGCGCTACTTTATTAGGGTTTCTAAATCTCGATAATGCTGAAACATTTTAAGAAAAAATATTCCAACTTTAAAGAAGGATAAAATCTCACCCAACCTTACAGGTTTATGTTTATAACGGAATAATATTAGGTGTTTTGCATAACCTTGAATTATCCTCAAAATATTTCATTAAAAATTAAACTGATCAATTACATTTAAGTACACACTAAAAATTATAAATTCTCAATTTTCTGATTTTTGAAATAAGCATTTCATGAAACACATTATTTATATATTTTTCAAAATGATCTGATATCAGTTAAAAATTCTACATATTTTGTACATTTTCTTTAAATAATTTCAAAAATAATATTTCTGGTAAATTTAGAAAAATCGTACTTTTTAAAGAATCTTACATATTTGTATATGTGAAATAATTTAAGAAAATATAAGCTTATTTTTGTTAGATAAGAATTTTTTTTTTTTCGAGACAGTCTTTATTTAAAATAATAATAATAATGTAGGTAATAATAGTAGAAAAAAACATAACATAAATGGTCATAATAAAATCGTTAATTTAAGACTAATCTATAATACTAATTATGTATTAAATTCAGCTTTAGTCAGCTTTTTGAAATTGCAATTTTAATGCAACACATTATTTTTCATTTTTTCAAATGCTGAATAAACCGTTAAAAACTCAATTTTAAAGTATTTACATAAATTAATTTCAAATGTTGAAATAATTTATAGGAAAAATCGAGTACTTTTAAGAGTTCCCGGTTACCAACTTCGTAATGCTCAAAATTTAAAGAAAAAGACGTAATTTTTTAGAAGTGTAACTTAATCTGTATTTATTAAAATCAGTGTTTTCCAGACAAGCTAATGAAATAAGGCCGTTTGGTATAATAGAAAACCAAAATATCTTGGAAGATTAAATCGAAGGTCTTAAAAAACGGGTCATATCACCTTAAGACACGATAACCTAAACTCAAAAAAGTTCGTCCGTAAATTCTTTTGTGCGGCTTTGTTCTAGAAATTTCATTTAATGACGCAACATTTTTTTTTCAAAAGCTGAAATAGGCCGTTAGAAAGTAATCCTCTATACTTTCTAAGATCTTACCAAATCAAACTTATTCTTCAGGATGTTGAAATTTAGGAAAAATCGTGGTTTTAAGAATTTTAGTAACTGTTAAAATCAAAATGTAAGAAATATAAGAAAAAAAGTTCGTAAGTTTTTAGAAAGTTAAAATTTTGTGGGGTATTAAATCAGGAGTTGAGTACCAACTACAATAAGCAGAGGGATTTAAATAATTTTGGTAGAAGATATAAAGAACAATTATCCTTAAAAAATTCTCATGTATTTCATATACACGTCAATTTAGACACCTAAAACTATTAATAAATTCACTTTTTCCTGCTTTTTTGAAATAGCATACTTAAACTGAAAACACATTATTTTTGTCAAGATGCCTGAAACACACTCCACAATCGTCTAAACACTCAATTTTAAGATTTATTCATAAATATTTTCAATGTTTGAAATTTAGCAAAATATCGTACTTTTAAGATGTTTTGCTAAATTTTGTAGATGTGGAAAATTTAAAGAATAAAGCCGTAAAATTTTTAGAGGGGTTCACAACATTTTTTTTATTCAGAAACAGGTTTTCAAAACATCATGAATTTTATTTGGTATTAAAGATATTCAAAATATGGCACAATTTTTTCATATAAAAACGCTCGAGAATATTAAGAACATCTAGAAACTGAGTCTATTAAATTTCACTTTCAGCTTTACTTGACAATTGCATTTCAATGGAAATCTCATTTTTATTTTATTCAATATATATATGGCTGGAAAGTAGCTTAAAGGCAATGGCTGACCTCGATTATCACGATCCTTAACTAAATATTTTAAAATTGTTGATATTTAGGAAAAATCGTATGCAACTATTTAGAAGAGTTCTAATATCGTAATGTGAAAATTTAAGATAAAAGCGTAATTTTATACCTATCGATTTATATGAAATTTATAATAATTAAAATAAATAAGAGATTCACAACTAATGAAATATTTTGGTATACTATACTAAATTAAAAAATTTGTGTAAACAATTTCTAATATAAAATAAAAAACGGTCAATTTAAGACACCTAAAACAATTAATAAATTCTCTTTTTCTTCTTTTTAAATATATATAGCATTCTCAATGAAAACACATTAAATTTTTTTTTCAAATTGGCTGAAAAGTAAGCCGTATAAAAAACATGCGGAGAGAGAGAGAGAGAAGGCAAAAATAACGATTTTTAAATTGTTTTCGAATGATTTCAAGTTGAAAAATCACGTACTTTTAATGAGTTCTAATTCCGGGTGTGAGGATTGTCGGGAAAAATTTAAGAAAAAAGCGTAATTTTAGAAGTTTAATTGTTTTAGCTTATTAATTAAACAGGTTTCACCCACTAATTGAGGGATATTCTCGCGCTATATAAAAACAAACTATTGCGAGAATTTCAATTAAAAAGTGGCTGGTCAATTGGGTACAGGAGCGATCCTAAAACTATTAATATAGAATTCACCTCTTTCTGACTTTGTGAAAATCATTTGCATTTCAATGAAACACATTATTTTTTCTCCAAAATTGGCTCGAAACAATTACCGAGACAAAAAGAACCCTTTCATACAAAAATATTATTCTTTAAATGTCTGAAATTTAAGGAAAAATCGTACTTTTAGAGTTCTAAATTGTAATGAGAAAATTTAAGAAAAGCGTAATTTTAGAAGTTAATTTTTATTAAAACAGGTTTGTTTTCATTATGAAATATTTTGTAATATAAAAAACAAATATTAAAATTTCATTAAAAAACGTAATTAAAGTCACTTTAATTTTTTAATAGTCTCCCTTTTCCTGCTTTTTTTGAACATGCATATTCAATGAACAACGAATTAACGGGTGTCTTTCAAATGGTTCTGAATTTTAATACAAGGCGTCAGGTATTTGTATTAAGACTCAATTTTTTAAGATTTACCGAAATAATCTTTTAGTTGTTGAAATTACGGAAAAATCGTACTTTTTTAAGAGATTCCTAAAATTTGTAAGTGTGTCGTTGATACATCTCTTAAAGAGAAAAAGCCGTAATTTTTAGAATCTTTATCCAATTAATATTTTTTATAAAAATCATGTGTTTCCTATTTAAAGATAGGAGGGTATCTTATTAAAAACAAATATTGAAAATTTCATAAAAAACGTTCAATTTAAGACACCTAAAAAAATTAATAACTATCTAATTTCTGCTTTATGGTCTTTTGAATAGCAATTGTTTCAGATGAAACCATTATTGTCTTTTTCCAACATTGCTGAAAAGTCACAGTTAAAAAACCTCAATTTTATAAGATTAACAAATAATTTTTCAAAATATGTTGAACATATCTCTGCCAAAAGAAAAAGTACTTTTAAGAGTTTTTGAATTTCATAACATGAAAATTGAAGAAACTTTTTCCACTTATTTTATATATAAAATTTAACTTTTGGCTAAAAAAAGGTTTTTAAAACTAATGAAATATTTTGGTATATAATAAAACAAAATATTAGAAATTTCATTAAAATATAGTCACTTTATTCCAGGTGATTTAACTATAAATAAATTCACTTTTTCTGCTATTCTTAATTGAGAAATAGCATTTTTCAAATGAACAGCATTAATTTTTTCAACCTGCTGAAACATATCCGTTTAAAAACTCAATTTTAAGTTTAAAGTAAATAATATTTCTAAATGTTTATTGATATTTAGGAAAAGTCGTACTTTTTTATAAGTTCTAAATTTGTAATGTGTTTATTTAAGCAAAAGCTCGTAATTTATTTATCACAGTTTAAATTTTTTTATTAAGAACAGGTTTTCAACAACTAATGAATTTTTGGTATATAAAACAAATATTGAATTTACATTAAAAAACGTCATTTAAGAATACCTAAAAACTATTAATTTAAATTTAATCTTTTCTGCTTTTTTGAAATTGCATTTCAATGAACACACATTATTTTATTCAAATGCTGAAAATCATATTAGCCGTTAATAATAAACTCATTTTAAGATTTACAAATAATTTCAAATGTTTGAAATTTAGGAAAAAGTACTTTTAAGAGTTATAAAATTTGTTGTAATGTGAAACATTAAAAAGCAAAAACATTATTTTAGAAAAAACTTAATATTTATTAAATCATCATCATACAAAGAATGCAAATAATTTGGTAATAAATAAAAAGCGGAAAATAAATTTTTAATTTATTTATTTGAGTTTTTAACGGGTATTTTCATCAGACTTTGAAAAAAATAATGTGTTTCATTTTAATGCAATTTCCAAAAGGCAGAAAAGTAAATTTATTAATTAGTCATAAGGCGTCTGAAGTTGTTTCTTTTGATACACAATATGAATATTCTGATGTGTTAATAATACCAAATAATTTCCCATTAGTTTGTGGAAAACCTCGTTTGAGGGATGAAAATTCAAATTTTTACACTCTAAAATACTAACGTCTGTTGCACTTCAATACTTTCTCAGCGATCTACATTAATTTATCGGAGGAGCCTTGTAAAGAAGATACGATTTTCCCTTATATAATTTAAAACGTTGTTTTTAAATTCTGTTTATACGTTTATTTTCGGATTCTTGCGGCATTAATTCGGTTCAAGCAATTTTTGAAATAAAATAATGTCGTTTTCCATTGAAATGCAAATTTCCAAAAGCAGAAAAGTAATTTTTTTAATAGTTTTAGGTCTTTAGGCTGGTTTCTTACAAGTTGAAAGTTTTTTAATGAAATTTCAATAGTTTTTTTTTTTCCCAAAACAGAACGCTTCAAGCGTAGTTTTTTAAAGCTCCCGTTTTCTCATACCAAAATTTGGCTGATACTCAAAGCGTGGCCCACAGTTTTAAATGAATGAGTCAAAGGAGATTTTTACTCTCCATGCAGCGGATTCGAACATTGGACTCGCGTCGCTGAGTACATCACTGAGTAACAATGACCCGGAGCTTTATCCAGTAAGCCATCCACTTCCCAAATATAATTATTATATATATATATATACATATAAAATATAATATATATTATATAATATATAATAATATATATATATATATATATATTATTATACATTATATATATATATATAAGTATATATATATATACTATATTTGTTAAACACCCATAAATAGATGAGAATTAATCAGGGCTCTAAGTCAGTGGTCTCCAAAGTAGGGTACGCAAAGTGATACTTGGGGGTACGCCCAAAGAAGTAGCTCCGATTATTGCGATGTCATGTACTGATCGTGTATCACGTGAAGCGCAAGGGGTCTCGTTCATTATGTAGTGTTTGTTCACGTCCGGCCGCTCAGTCCCCATATATGTGTAATATATTATTTATTGATATGCGCAGTTGTAAAATAATTTTTTCATCTTAGGGGGTACGCGATCAAAAAAGTTTGGAGACCGCTGCTTTTAAGAGGTCTGAATTTGAAAACACATGAAAATAAACTTTGCCTTCTGTTTTTAAAGCATATTTTCGCACTTGTAAATATCTTATAAAGTTTATAAATTTTCTTAATTTCAAATTCTTATTTAGGTTTAAAAATAATACAAATTTTGCAGTAACTATTTTAGTGAGAATATAAAAATGTTGCTTTGATTTTAGCAAGTTTTTACAATTCTTAATGAATCATATATTCATTTGCTACGTGTGATGTTTTCAAGTGTTAAAAATAATTTTTTATTATAAAAATATAACTAACAATTGTTTAAGAGGTATTTAAAGGATTTAAAAACAATACCATTTTATTCGTATATTTCAGTTTGTAAGGTTGTTATTTTCTTATTTTAGGGGAGCGAAACTTGGGTAGTAATACCAGACCTAAACTTAAGATCCCCCCGGTTACATTTTTTCTCATTATCCTGCTTATATATATATATATATATATATATATATATATATTATATTTTATACATTTTATATATATTTATATATATATATATATAGTATTTATATAATATATATTATAATTTATAAAAACCTACGGCATAAAATGGACACATTCTCGATATTTGGGTCTTTCTGGTTCATCACATTTTATAAATATTTTTATGTTTATACAATTATATTATAAATATATTTTAAGCTTAATAATTACTATTCTAATAATTTTATAATTAAAATCTCATTTATCTCATTTTCTATTATAAATTACTTTTATGATTTCGCAATATAAGGTTCATTTATTTCCACATATTCATCATGTGTCATCTACCCCATAAATTTCAATTCAAATTCGACAATCGCCTTTGTAAGCAAAGGAACTTTGAAGGAGTTTGATGGAAATTTTGGATTTGTGAAGAACAACAAATTTTGACCGTTGACAGACATTACCAACACTTATAGTAAGATCATCCAAATGGGAAACGTTTAAAGACAAATTAATCCAGTATTGTTTACACTCTTAAATATTCCGAATGCACTTTATCTTTATTAACCATTATTTAGCAAGAACAGAAATTGTAACATTTAAATATTTTATTCCTTCAAATCTTAACACAATTCGATATATATATATATATATAATATATATATTAATATATAATATATATATATATATATATATATTATATATATATATATATATATATATATATATATATATAACAGTCTATCTATAGCCTTAGGTATAAAACTACGTCAGTTAAGATCTTTTTTTTTTTTTTTTTTAATGTTAGGCCACAAAGAAATTCATCTGAACGATGTTCCGGCATCAATACTTTTCGAATATTTTAATTAATTATCTTAAAAAATCAATTTTATATATAAAATTTAAAAAATGACAATAGTCATAAAAAAGTAGAGCACTTTCAGAAAAACATACATTATATTTGAAATCACGTATAAAGCTTATTAAACAAAAAGTAAAACAAAAAAAAAAAAAAATTTTTTTTTTTCATAAATGAAATGATTCTCAACAAGTACGACACTTACAGAAAAACATTACATATTGGAATCAGCGTGTAAAGCTGTATTAAAAAATTAAAAAGAAAATAATAATAAAAAAATTAAAAAAAAAAAAAAAAAATTAGGGGGCTCGAGCCGAGGGACAGAGGGGGGACTTTTCCATCCGTAGGGAGGGGCGGGGGGAACCCGCGACACCCAAATCAAGAGCGCTGGCGGGGGGTGTCCGGAGACCCTCCCCGGAGGGGGCAAATAGTCCTACCCGCCGACGGGGGACAGGCCGAGAGACCCCGACTCCTGCATCTTTGCGGTGTTTACCCTTGGTATTCCTTTAGTTTAAAAAAATAAAAATTTAAACTGACAGAGTCGTAAAACGTCACTGGTTCCTTATATTTTGATCATGTTTTTCACCACCTAAAATGATGTTTAGACATATACTAGAAATTATAAAAAAAAACAAAAAAATCAAAACTAAGTTCTTAAAAAATAATCATATATAAAAATAATATTAATATATATATATATTATAGATATATATATATATATATATACTATATATATTATATATATAATATATTATATATATTATTATATATATATATGTATTATTTATATAAATATATTATATATAATACTTATATATATATTCATATTATATATATATTATATATTATTATAATATTAATATTAATTATATATATATAATTATAATATATATAATATATTATAATATATTATTTATATAATATAATATAATATATATATAATTATATATATATATATATATATATATAATATATATAAATATATTATTAATATATATTATATTTAATATATATATATTTATATATTATATATTATATATATATATATATACTATATTTATTATAAATATATATATAAAGTATAATATAATATATTTATTATATATATATATATATATTATAATATAAATATAAATAATATTACATAAATATTATATATATAATATTTATTATATATATATCTATATATATCATATATAATATATATATATATTATAGCTATATATATATATTATATATATATATATAATATTATATATATATATATAAAAATTATATGAAATTTATTTTAATATATATTATATACTATAATAATATATATATATATATATATTTATATATATATATATATAGTATATATATATATATATATATATAATGTAAAAAAGTATAGAAAAATAATATAATATAATAATATATATATATATAATAATATATATTAATATAAATATATATAATATAAATAATATATATTATATTTATATAATATATATAATATTATATATAATTATATATAAATTTATATATAAAATATTTATATATACTTATATAATATTATATATATATATATATACTATAATATATGTATAATATATGATCTATATATATATATATTATATATTAAATATAATAATAAGATATAAACATGATTGATAGAAGGAATAGCGTTTTCGGCACCCTGTAAAAATAAAAACATTTTCTACTTAAACATGCGAAAAATCAGAGGTCAGTTATTCCAAGGTCATCCTCATAGCATCAATTATTAGCTGTTGAGCGAGATGATTTTCGAAATGATAAAGAGTAATAGAGAGCAGAGTCGTTGGCATAAGAATAGATAGATAGGTGGTTACATTATAATTTATAAATGAAAAGTAGAAATAATAAGTTGGATATAAAACAAAAACTTAAGAGTCGCGACTATTGCAAGACTTATGGGAACAATGATCATCTTCAAGAGGTGATAATACGCAACAGGGAAGAAAATAAGAGAAATATCAATACCAAGAGAGGGGAAAGTTTAAAAATAAATATGTGCACAGGAAATGATTCAACTTCATGCCGAAATGCAGAGGAGAAAATGATGAGCAAGGAATAAGGAAAGAGTATCACTTACTTGATGAACGTCATTAACGGAAGACGTACTGATGTTCTGAGACGAAATAAAAAAAAATTAGAAGAATTAAGATGTTCCAAATCTTCCAATTTAGGAAAAAATTGAAAGCTTTATTAAAGACATACTTTAATGCAGCTTGAAAGGTTCTTTTTCCGAACAGGTTGAATAAATGCCTGCTATAGCAGAAAGAAAAACTCAAAGGGAGAGGCTAAACTATCTACCAAGACGATGTAAGCATGGAAACGTAAGTTTTGAGACACACAAGGGGAATGGGGAATATCGTCAGGAACATACGCTTTCTTAGTGGTTAAAAAATAAAAGAAGTAAAGAAATAGAAAGTTTAATTGAAAAATGGATTATATATTTTGGAAGTCCTAATGACATTATGTCTGATGCAAGAAGAGAATTTCAAAATGAGGATATAGAAACATTTACTACAAAAATGAATAGCAGATTAATGAGTACAGCAGCAGAAAACCCATGGAGAAATGGTTTATGTGAAAAGGTAGTAGGATTACTCAAAGAATCATTATGCAAATTAAAACATGAAGGACATGACAGAAAAAATAGTTTGGCCTGGGCAATTTTTGCTAAGAATGGACTAACAAATTATTTGGGATATGCCCCTAACCAACTTGTTTTCGGAAGAAATGTAGGAATACCAAACATAATAGATTGTGATAATTTTATAATGAGTGAAATTTGAGATTCAGATGACATGATGAAAGAATTATTAGAGACAATAGACTGTGCTAGAAGAATACAGATAGAGAATGAAAGTTCGGAAAAAATAAAACGTGCGTTAAGAAGTCAAATAAGACAACATATAAATATAGGTGAAGAAGTTTTTTATACAATAAACATTGATAAAAAATGGAGAGAACCAGCTAAAGTAATGTGTGTAGATGGAAAAACCATCATAGTAAAGCATGGAGGGACTTTAAAAGCTGTGTCAAAAGTTCACTCAACGAGAAATCAAAGAAGTAGATTAAATAAAAATAACAATGAACTTGAAGATAAAAAGGATGAATATGAAGAAGAAAGAAATGAAAAAAATGATAGATAACTTAAATGATAATGTTAATAATATAGATGAAATAATATGGTCAATAATTATAGATGATGAAACTGATAATGAAACAGAAAGTCAAAATGAAGATGAAGAAGAGGAAGAAATGATATCAATTGATGAATATGAAGAAATTGATCCAAAAAATGGGAAAATCGGTAAATACTATGAAATGAAATTAAAAAAAATAATGAAGATATATTAAATTGCTATGCCATTAGTAGAGCTGGCAAAGCAACAAGTAAAAATTATAATAGATGTTATAACATACGCAATTTATATACAGATAGAATATATGATATAGATTTGAAAGAATTTGAAAAATATATGAATTGAATGTAATTGAAAATGAAGAAAATAAAGAGGAAGAATCATTAGATACAAGTGAGGAGATAGTAGATGAAATAGATAATGAAGATGAAAATGAAGAGGTAAATCAAAGTTATTATAATCACTCTAATGAAGAAGATAAAACAAGCCAAAATGATAGAGATAGAAAATTGGAAGAATAATAATGTTTTTGAAGAAGTAGCAGTTAAAGGTGAAAAGGCAATTAATGTCAGATGGGTAATTAGTGAAAACGTATTGCAAAATAATGAAAAAAAATAGCTAGATTAGTAGGTAAAGGATATGAAGAAACAGTAGAAGAAAAAACAGATGCACCAACTGTTTCATCTGAAGCAATGAAAATG
>JABUQX010125874.1:0-2500 GCA_015478945.1 Trachelipus rathkii
TCCTGTTTAATAGCTTTTAGAGTATAAAATCAGATTTCGAAATCAAGAAAGAAAAATTTTTTGAAGGATTGAATCTATAGAAATGTCTGGAAGCAACTTGTTTAAGTTTAAGGGTTCTCCTTTAAGTGCTCTTCTGGCCAATGCCTATCTCATTTATCATGAAGAAAAATGGTTAAATAATTGTCCCCCCTCATTTAAACCATCCTTCTACATAAGGTATATGGACAATACGTTTTTACCATTTACAGATAAAAATAAAATTCTAGAATTTTTTTCCTATATGAATTCACAGCTACCTAACATTAATTTTACACATGAAGATGAAAGCAATGATTCTTTACCTTTTTTGGATTTACTAATTAAAAAAACTACAACAAATTTTTCGACATCAATTTACAGAAAAAAGACTTTCACAGGCTTAGGCCTTAATTTCTTTAGCCATATACCTTTGTCATTCAAATGCAATAGTATAAAAACTTTATTATACAGAGCCTTCCATTTAACATCCTCTTACACTTTAATGCACAAAGAATTTAATTTTCTACTAGGTTATTTTGAATCAAACTTATATCCCCATTCTCTTGTTTATAAGTATATTAATAAATTTCTATCTTCTAATTTCGACCCTCTCCCTCCTATTATCTTCGGCTCCTAAACTAAAATTGTATCTCCTTACCCTTTTATGAACACATCCACATCAAACTTCGTAAAGACCTTTCGTATATCTTATCTAACTGTTTTCCTCAACTTGATATTAAATTGATTTTTAACTCTTCTCATAAAATTGCCTCCTTTTGCAACCACAAAGACATTATCCCCAATGCACTGCGCTCTTCTGTCGTTTATAAATTTATTTGTGGCAACTGTAATGTTGCTTACGTTGGCAGTACTCTGTCAACTTTCTGTCAGAACCGACGAGCAATTGCCTCCATGTGGGTAGCGGCATTCTCCTTAACTGTCCTTCGCACTCAGCTATAGTAATCATTCACATACATATGATCACCCTTTTAATCATACTAATTTTTCAATACTGTTACAAAGTAGCTCTCAAACCAACCTACACATTGCTGAATCGCTTTACATCACAGAAATTAAACCTTCGTTAAACAGTGACAATGACCCATTTAAACTCCAACTAGTGTAACCTTACGTGACATAAAGCAAGGAAGGAGAAAGTTGCATATTACTGTATTCTAATAACCACCATTATCGTAATTTAAGTAGGTTTCTATATTTTGCCCATTATTAACAAAATCATTAAGTTACCCCCTTTTCTATGATATACTGTTTGTTCAGTAATGTACTGTTAATTATGTTTTGATTTTTAATATAGGTCTGTGAAATTCGAGTATTTAACTTAGTCTGTTGTTGTTAATTGTTAAATGAGAAATAATAATGTCATCATTAATGCTGAGTGGAAATTTTAACTTCTTAATTTATTTTTTATTTTTTGTTTCGTTAATGTTTAACAACATATTATTTAGAAGCTTTACCAAGCTGGTACTTTTTCTCTACTCTGTATTTATTGCGTTTTATTATTTGTTTATAGCCTGATGATGGAAACTATGTTGTTTCCGAAATTGTTTTTTGCGACATTAAAGATTTTGCTATGTTGTCCAAAGCCTTAGTGTTACTTTTTATCCTCAAATAAAGAATCTTGGATTCTAGAAACTGGATTGATGATATATATATATATATATATATATATATATATATATATATATATATATCTATCTATCTATCTACCATCTCCCAGATAGCGCTTTCGCCCTGTCAGTTAGACCAGCATCTTCCTCCTTCTGGCATCGAAACATTTGATCTCAGAACACTCCAGAAAACTATTTCTCGGCGCAATGGTTTCTGATGCTAGTCCTTGAGTTATACACTCAGGTAGGGTTTCACCCTTTCAATGGACCTAACATCGCTTCCATTGACCTCAAAACTCATTCCCAGAGCTTCTCCAAATCAGTCTTTCAGCACAGAAGCTTTCAATGCTGGTCTAAGGTAATCTAAGCAAGAAAGAAGTAAAAGGCCAGGTTGCTAGCCCTGTCGCCTAGAATTGTGCAAAGAAAATCTTCTTCAGAGCTGAACGTGCTGAATATCCATTCTTCATATAATTAATCAATTGATATCGAAAATAATGCAACTATGTCTCAAAAGAACTAATTTGTGATATTTTGATGCATCACACCATTAATATTTTAATTTTGTAGTTATTAATTTCATAATTAGTTGAACAAAAATTTTGGTATTTTGTTAAATGCAAAAATATTATTTTCCCATTTTCATTGCTTCGAACATATTTGCTACACTCCCCAATTCGTTCCTCTTCAAAATGATAAGATGGTTCTTTAAGTCAGATGTTGAACATTTCTTCTCGATTTTTTATCTCCATCTCTTTCCTCGACCTTCTCTTTTGTTTTCTTCTCATTTCCAGCTGTTTTCAATGCGTCCAACTCCGACGACAGTCAGATCATATATATATATATATATATATATA
>JABUQX010125874.1:7500-30000 GCA_015478945.1 Trachelipus rathkii
ATGTCAAATCTTTGTCATTGGACAGAAAAGATACCACAACATGTCTTAAATAAAATAGAAGTCGAAATAAGACATGAATGTGATACAAAATTAAAATTAATTTTAACAGCTATAGGATATTTTTTTCTTAACTTATTTGTTGATGTTATTCAGGGAAGTTTACGCTTTAATTTTTAACGTGAATATATATTAATTAGAATTCTATAGAGTAGATACCAAAATAATACTAGGAATCGAAATTATGATATGAAAATGGTACAAAGTAAAACTTAATTTTTACAACTACAAGATTCTTTTTTGCTACTGATTTCCTTATGTACCTACGGACGTTTGAGCAATAACATTAAACCAAAATTTCAAATGTTTAGAATTAGACTATGAAAATGCCTCAAAGATTTGCAAAAAATAAATTATGAATCGAAATCAGAAATAAAGTGTTTAAAAATAAAATTTAAATTTCAAGAACCACTTGTTTCTATATTGTGACTGATATACCGATGTACCTTCTAAAGTCTACACTTTAATATTAAACCAGAATTTAAAACTTTTGGTGGTCTATTGAGGAGACAAATCATACACTTGCCTAAATTAAAGTAAGATTCGAAATTAAAATATGGAAATAGCATAAAATGAAAATTAATTTCAAAACTTTAGGTAACTTTGTTGTAAATGATATCCCAATACTAATAAGGAGATTTACTCTTCAATATTTAGCTAAAATGTCAAATATTTTGAATTCTTTTTAACTGATATCTCAAACTCTTGCCTAAATTAAATTAAGAATATAAATTAAATATAAAAATGGTACAAAATGAAAATTAATTTTTATTTTAAATAAAAGTATTTTATAGTGACTTTTAACGTATATTCATTTGCGATTACGGAAGTTTAAACTTTAATATTAAATCAGAATGTAAAATTTTAGAATTCAATTGAGGATAGACATCAAACAATTGTCTAAATTAAGAACGAGTCGTAATTAGGGGAAGGAAAGAGGTAGAAAATGAAAATAAATTTTTATGACTAAGTTTCTTTGCTGAAACTGATACCCCGACGTTCCTATGAAAGCTTAAGCTACAATAAAAGCCAGAATGTAAACTTTTAGAATACTATTGAGTAGATATCTCAAACACTTGCCTAAATTAAACTACCAGTCGAAATTAAGATACGAAATTAGCAAAATAAAAATTAATTTTTACAAATATACAATGTTTCTTTGTTGTAGCTAATATCCCGAGGTAAATACAGAGGTATATAAGATAAAATTAAACCAGTGTCTAGTATTTAGAATTATACTAATGGAATATCTCAAACACTTGCCTAAAATAATCAAATAATTAAAATTAGGATGGTACAAAACGATTTTTTTTTACAATTATTCATTTCTTTATTGCAACTTATATATGTATCTACAGACGTCTACACTTTAATATTAAACCATATTAAAAATGTTTCAGAAATCTACCGAGGAATTCCCTCAAACACTTGCATAAAACATACTAAAAGTTGAAATTAGGATATAAGTATGATACAAAATGGAAATTAATTTTTACAACTATAAGTTGTTTTGCAATTACTGATGTGTCGATATACCTAAGGAAAGTGTACGCTTTAGATTTTAGCGAGAATGTAAAATTTTTAGAATTCCATACACTACAAAATCAAATACTTGAATAAATTACACAGGGGAATCAAAATTAGAATATGATAGTGGTAGAAAATCGAAATTATAACTACGTTTATTTTTTGTTATTGATATATCGATGTACCTACGGAAGTCTACTATTTAATGTTTAATATGAATGTCTAAGTTTTAGATATATTTAGAAAAAATATCTCAAATAATAGCCTAAATTAAACTAGGTGTCGAAATTACTAAATGAAAGTGGTATAAAATGAAAATTAACATGTACAATTTTAGATATTTTTGCTGTAACCGACATCCCAATATAACTACGGAAGCCTACTCTTTAATATATAACCCAGAATACCTTACACACTTACCTAAACCTAAATTATAGCAGAATTCAAAATTTGGTTATGTAAGTGATACAAAAGGGAAATTAAGTTTTTACAATATAATTGGTGTCATTGATGTCCCGATGTACCTAAGAAAGTCTATGCTTTAATATTAAACCAGAATAGAATGTAAATATTTAGAATTCTACTGTGAAAGATACCTTAATGGCTTGCCTAAGATAAAATGAGAACCGAAACTAGGAATAGAAAGTGGTATCAAACGAAAACTAATTTTTAAAAGTATAGGTTTCTTTGCTGTGCATATTCCAATTTACCTGTGTAAGTCAACGATTTAATTTTAAAAGAAAAGTAAAATTTCTAGAATTCTACATGCAGAGATTCAACATATGTATGGGAAATACGCTTTAACATTAAAGCATAATGAAATAGTTTTAGATTTCTACTGAATAGATAAATCAAACACTTTGCCTAAATTAAAGTTTGATTCGAAATTAGGATATGGAGGTGGTTCAAAATTGAAATAAAATTTTAGGACTAGGTTTCTATTCTGAAACCGATATCCCAACGTACCTACGAAAGTCTAAAAATTTAACACTAAATCAGAATCTCAACCTTTTAGATTTTAACTAAGGAAATGCGTTAAACACCAGCTTAAAATGAGCTGAAACTAAGAAATTAAAATACAAAAATAAATTATTTAACAACTATACGTTTATTTGATATAACAAATCTAAATAAATTTACGAAAGTCTACACTTTAATATTCATCCCTAATGTAAAATATAAAGAATTCTACTACGGATTTACCATAAACACTTGACTAAAATTAAATAGAATAGAAACTAGAAGTAGAAAATGATATAAAATGAAAATAAATTTTTTAAAGTATAGGTTCTTTGTTGAATCATATCCCAATGTAGCTACGGAAGTCTATTACATAATATTAAACCAGAAAGTAAAACTTTTAGAATTTTATTAAGGAGATACCTTATATAATATTTCTCTAAATTAAAGAAGATTCGACATTAGGGTAGAGAAGTGGTAGAAAATAGAAATTAATTTTTACAGTTATAAGATTCTTTGTTGTAACTGATATCTCGATGTAACTACGAAAATCTACGCTAAAATATAAAACTAGAATGTAAAACGTTTAGTATACTGAGGATATGCGACAAAAACTTTTATAAAATAATCTCGGGTTGAAACTAAGATGTGAATGTGGTACAAAATGAAAATTAATTTTTACAATTAAAATTCTCTTTGCTGTAACTAAAATATCGTTTACTTACGGAAGTATAACCTCTATTGTTTAGAGAGGATGTAAAATTTTTGGAAAGCAATAGAGTAGACAAATCAAACATTTACTGAAATTAAATTAGGAATCGAAATTAGGACATGAAAGTGGTTAAAAAAAAAAATTTACAACGATGTTCCTTTGCTGCTACACTTGTATCCCGGTGTACCTACGGAGGTTTACGATTTAATATTAAACATTAATTTGTTATTTTACATTTTAGAGATCTAGGTTTCGAAATTATGAAATAAAAATGGTACAAAATTGTAAATAAAATTTTATAACTTCAGGTTTGTTTGACGTAACTTATATTCAAAGGCACTCACGGAACTCTAAGCTTTAATATAAAACCAAAATGTAAAGGATTAAGAATTCTACTGAGCATATGCCACAAACACTTGCCTAACATAAACCAAGAGTCGAAATTAGGATATGAAAATGGTACATAATTAAAATTAATTTTTGCAAGTATGTTTCTCTGCTGTAACATATCCCTATGTACCTACGGAAGTCCACGATTTAATATTAAGCAAAAATGTGAAATTTTTAGAAATATACTTAGGAGATACCTTATACGACTACAGAAAATAAAATAAAATGTAAAATTTCGACTTGTACATGGAACAAAACGAAAATTAATTTTTACCACAATAGGTTTCTTTGTTGAAAGATATATCCCGGCGTTAATAAGGAAGACCACACTCTAACCCCATCCCTTACCACTTCTACCTTTATTTCCTTCATCATTCCATTCATTTACAAATAAATAACCATGGAGACATAACATAACCCAGACTCACTCCATGATTAATATTAAACCATTCACTCTCCACTCTACTTATCCTTACACATTCTTCACTATCAACATACATATTTTGATTCATTTCAGAAGCCTACCACCAACATCATATATTATCAAAACCAACCACAGCGTTTTCCTATTAATCTTGTCATAAGTCTGTTGCAAGTTTATAAAACCTAAATACAGCTTGGTGTTCTTCTTATCTCCTCTTCTCTCTCATTTGTTCAATGTAGGAGTTTGATCTACACATCCTCTACTATTTCTAAATTCACCTTGTTCGTCAACAATCAGCCCCTCGGTTACTTGACGCACTCTTTCAATCAAAATACCAGAATATATCTTCCTTACAATCTAAATAAACTAATTATCCTATAGATTCTACGGTTCCCTTATCACCTTTACACTTATATTCCCTCCATAAACGCTTTGTTGCATAACTTCTATACTGAGTCAATCATAATTTCATCTACATTCCTGATTATTTTACCAGTAGTTCCATTTATACCTGATGATTTACCACTCTTCAACTTTCTCTCACTACCTATTACCAACTTATCCCAAAAATATCCACTCCTTGCATCATCAAACTCTCACACATTCACTATCACCTCTTCATCTGTGCCAATGTTATACAGATCTTGTTTCGAAATGTTCCCTCCACACTCTCAAGTCCATCTCAGCAATCACGAAAGAACCACCCCTATTCATTATTATATGAAGATTTCCCTTAATCTTTTAGCCATTCGCACTTTTTTCCAGAACAGCTTTTTATTCCTTTACAGATCTCCTTTCATCCTCCTTCTAAACTGTTCATTTACCTTCTTTTTGCTTCTATATATGCAACTTTTACCCTTCTAGCTTTCCATCCTATATATTTCCATTCACTTTTCTTTCAAAACATCATCATTGACTTTTAGCACATTCAACCATGACTTGATTTTTTACCGTTTGCATCACCTCTTCATCTACCTTTCACTATTTACATTCTTACGTCTTATTTCCTACTGTAGCGCACCCAAAAACTTTTTTTGCACTACTTACAAACGCTTTCTTCATTTGCGTGCAGATTTACAGTTTCATCTTGTTCACATTTAACCGACTTATTTTCAAGTACTTTCACATACTTTTCCTTTGAACCCTGTTCATTTAACTCATCATTTCTAATTCTCCCCTTTCTTCTTTTTTCTAGCCTCTCCATCCATGCCAACACTAACTTAATTTTACATAAAACAACTTAATGGTCTCATATTCCCATCCCCACCCTAGCCACTAAATTGACATCCATCACATACTTTAACATCTCCTTCACAAATAGAAAATAAATCATATACTTTGCTTCGACACTATCTCTACCCACACCCAACTCTTGTATGATTATGAATAGCCTTGTGTTCAAAAATGTATTACTTACACACATACCTCTCTCTCTTACACACAGATATCAATCACCTCACCATTCTCATTTTCTCCCGCAACTCAAATGGTATGTTATATCGATCACAAATCCAACCATTCAAGTCACCCAACACAATTAATCTGAAGCTCCCACTCACCTCGTCCAAAACATCATTCAGGTTGTCCTAGAAAGTCTCTCTCTCCTCAACATCACCCTCAGATGAGCTATATGCTACAACTACACATACGAGTACCTTAACATTCTCTAACAAATTTAACCATTAGTATTTTAGTACTCTCAAATAAAATCTGTAATAGCTCTGTGCCACAAGTCACTCATCAGAATTGCATCCCCTTCTCTTATAGTCTCATTCCTTTCCACTCCAGCACATACATTTTTCACCACACACCACACACCACGCGTCTTCATTATTTTCTTTCATCTTTGTTTCAGTAACAGCAAGTAGATCAAATATACTGTTTCTAAATACATTTTCTCATCTTCGCCATTTATTCCTCTAAGGTTCCATGTATCTAGATGTTTCAAACAGGTTAGCCAAAAGTTATAAGTTCGTTTACGAACACGAAAAGGCCCATGGGATGTTTAAGCGTTCCTAGGGAATAAATAAGTGGTAATATATGTATATATATATATATATATATATATATATATATATATATATATATATATAGTAAATAAAAATATCAGTCCTGTACAGGGTATATAGATATATATATATATATAAATATATATATATATATATATATATATATATATATATATATATATTGTTTATAAAAGCTTGAAAGCTCTAGAATTTATTACATTATTTTTAAATTAAAAAAGAAAAAAGAAAAAAAAGAAAATTCGACTTAAAAATCCAATAGGGTAAAATAAGAGTAAACATCGAGGGATCTAAAAAGAAAATTATAGGTAAACAGATTTATAGATGAATGAAAACATTGCAAGATGACGATACGCTCCAAGATTAATAAAATAGTAATTGATTTTTAGTCTGTATTACATTTATTCTTTTTCCTTCTTAAAATTTTATTCAGGGGAAAAATAATTAAGAAATATGTAATACTTTTATGTAGTAGTAACAAAATGATGCTAATTGGTTTTTAAAATAAATTACTGATAGACAAAATTTTGAATGTAGTTTAGGTTCCAGGATAGAATTTTTTCGAAGTTTTTTTGTAATTTTTTTTCCTAACAAATTAGACAAGGCTTTCAGCAAGTCTCTCCGCATAAAGGTTAAAGGGTTTAAATGTTATATTGATAGTCAAATTTAGGTTGCAAAACAGGATTTAATAATTTTGACAGAAAATGGCGATCAACCTAAAGGTTTATTCGTCTATCGGCATATATATATATATATATATATATATATAAGGTTATAGCATATATAGGGTTTTGCAGTGGTATAGATATATATATATATATATATATATATATATATATATATATATATATATATATATATATATATATATATATATATATATATATATATATATATATTTTTTTTACAATTTGTCACCACCACACACGAGCAGAGCCCTATATTCAAGGTGGGGGTAAGTTACACACCTCAGAGTTAACAACTTAAAGAATATTTCGCAAGTGAAAACAGACCACAAACTTCAGACTGAGGGAGGTTAAATTCGCAGGAAACACAGAAGATGGAAGAATTCCACAGAACAGATGTGGCAGGAAAGAAGGAAGCACCACAAGGAACTAGCCTGGGAGTTACTTACATCCACACACAAAACTCAAGTGCAGACACAGCACCCCTAGTTCTAAGAGGGCGACGTAAAGGTGGAGGTACGCGAGTGATAAGCTCCCTCGAGCACCTGCCACTGCGGTACCTATAGAAAAGAGATAAAGCACCAACATCGCGCCGCAAAGATAGAGGGTCAAGGGAACTGGAAAAGTACAGAACAGTTTAGCCTTTTGGCCTTGACTCGAACTCCTATCCAAAAGCCGGTGAAACCAGAGCCCCCCAGATATGAGAGAGTTAGTACTCCATACAAGGGGGCGAATGAGGCCCTTGCATATTGAGCAACTGAGAAGAGGAAAAAGTCTCGCAGTCTAAACAGAACTCCCAGTTTCTTGAGGCCGTCCTAAGCAACTGCTGTGATGTGAGGTTTCCAAGTAATTTTTTTTTGCTTCATGTTAAGGCCAAGGATGTGTTTTTATATTGTCATCAGGAGACGAGAGAACTGTCGAAAGAGATAGGAAAGTTGAAGGTGTCTTAGAGAGGGAGATTTGTAGAATGAGTTTTTAAAGAATTGAATTTCACAAGGTTGTGACAACCCCCCTCCGGAAATTCTATCCAGATCAGCGAATAGAATCGGAAAGATTAAGACGAGAGGCAATTCTAGAAGTAAAAGAAGGAGCAGAATGAATTGAAATGAGTTGAAGAATGAAGGGTCGAGTCATCGGCATATGAGTGAATAGAGTTAGATGTGCAGGTGAGAAGATCATTAATGAAAAGTGGGAATAAAGTAGGAGATAAGACAGAACCCTGAGGAACACCACTATTGACAGAAAAAGAAGAAGAAGTCGCCCCATCAACAACAGCCGATATTGAGCGATTTGAAAGAAAACTAGACATAAGTAAGCAAAGAGAAGGAGGAAACCCAAAGGAGGGGAGCTTGGAGAGCAGTGACGCGTGCCATACCCGGTCAAATGCTTTGGATATGTCAAGCGCCACCACGCAAGTCTCCCCGTAGTTCCTAAGGGCAGACGATCATAAATCAGTGAGATAGGTATGTCGACCAATAGAACCCAAGCGCCGAAAGTCGTACTGGCGACCGGAATGAAGGGAAGCAGATTCCAGATGATCTAAGAAATGAGAGTTGAGAAGAGTTTCCAAAGATTCTGATAGAATACAAGTGAGAGCTACAGGGCGAGCGTTAGAAGGATCAGAGCGAATCCTCGGAATAGGTTGGACATGTGGTGTGCTTCCAACACTGAGGGAAAGTGTTAGTACAGACATAGAGAATATAGTTGGGCAAAATGAGGGCGGGGATAGCACGGAAGCACATTCCCTCAAAACTCGGGGAGGAATGCCATCCGGGCCACCTGCCTTCCTAACGTTCGTAGATTTCAGGAGCCCATGCACCCGATCGAATGTGTAATTACAGGCAAAGGCATAGGACACCTGAGAGAGAAGGAGGAGGATGAGGAATGCCAGAATCGTCCGTAGGGTTGAGTTAGAGGAATATAGGAGGCCGAAGAGATTGGCCTTTCAGTTGAGAATTAGCAAACAGAACCATCAGAGCGAATAAATAAGAGGGAGGAAAGACAGATTTACAGAAGCTGTTAGAGATGTTTTTGGCAAGAGGCCAGAAAGATTTAAGTCAGTAGGAGAACCAAGGAGGTTAGCGCACTTTCGTTTGATGAAAGCCCGCTTTGCTCGTCGAGAGTGTTCCCTGCAACGATTTCTAGCTGAATGAAAATTAGCGAGAGTGATAGGAGAACGAGAATATATATATATATATATATATATATATATATATATATATCGCAGTTTATAGTTATATATATATATATATATATAGGTATATATATATATATATATATATATATATATATATATATATGGCTCATAGGCATAAGAGAATGTTTAAGAAAAATGGCCTTTAATGCCGGTGTTAATGGAGCAATTAAAGCTATTGAGGGGGAACTATTTTTCTTCTTTTTGCATCACATTGAGCAGGTGTATATTTAAACACAGTTCGCACAAATGGACATACAACCTACATTTCCCTTCCCTCCTTCACAAACATCTTACGCCCCCTCCTTACAAACATCTTACCTTTCGGTCCTTCCCCTCTCACACTTCTCTACTTCCTTTGGAAAGCAAACAGAGTATCATATTTTGTACAGAATATTGATTTGTAGATTGAGTTTCCTTGAGATATATATATATATATATATATATATATATATATATATATATATATATATATATATATATATATATATATATATATATATATGTTATATATAAATATTATATATATATATATATATATATATATATATATATATATATATATATATATATATATATATATATATATATATATTATATATATATAAGTTATAAGGGTGTTATATATATATATATATATATATTGAAAGAAATACAATTAGTTATGTTATGCATTATACATGTTAATATATATATATATATGGTTAGTTGCTGTTGTTATATATATATATATATATATATAAGGTTACAATATGTAAGGTTGCTAATATATATATAGTTATATATATACATATGCTATTAAGTTTGCAGCAAAGAAGATATATATATTTATATATAGTATGTATATTTCTATATATATATATATATATATATATATATATATATATATATATATATATATATATAGGCACTTATCCTTAAAAAGGAAGTTACATAAAGTGGCGCGATAATCGAAGATCGCAGAACTCTGCTCGTGATCCCTGCAGTGTGACGTGTTAGCTAAAACTCCAATAGAAAGATCCCGAGAGTTTCCACAAGTTGCTTTTTTTTTTATCATGTTAATTTTTATATGTTAATTTTTTATAATTTTCTTTTTTTATTCTTTTTTAAGGGACTCGAGCCGACGGAAGGACATAGGGGGGGACGAAGTCCCCCCCCTCATCCCCCGCTGAGGCCGAGAGACCCCCTGACTCTTTTCCTCTTCTTGCATTTAATCTTGGGTATTCCTCTGTTAAAAAAAAAAAAACTTATTGGCAACCTTAACGCACTATTGCCTTGAAATAATCGAAAAAAAATCGATTACATCGTTCGTTCGATATATATCGTTTAACTAAATTTATATATATATATATATATATATATATATATATATATATATATATATATATATATATATATATATATATATATATATATATATATATATATAATTATTCAATCTAGTTTTAAATATATATATATATATAAGTATATATATATATATATATATATATAATATGGAGAAGACTCCAGCAAAAGGATGAACTGCATGACTTTCGGCCAACCTGGCCGAAAACCTGCAAGATCTTCTCGCCCCCCCCCCAACACCCGCACAAGAAATTGTTGTGTTACCGCGACAGCGTTTGTTCGCCGCCATCGCTTACGGAGAAATTAGAGATCATATACAGCACTATTTACCATTCAACTACTTTATTTCTCCTTTTTCTCATTATTAGGCATTTCCTCACCTCAGCCTTACTTCTAAAAGCCGAGGACATAGAAACAAATTCTGGACCTGGAACTTACAAATGTTTAATATGCAACAAGATAGTAAGAAGGAACTCCATAAACTGCGATAGATGTAAACAATGGATCCACAAACACTGTTCTTTCACCACGCTACTTCTATCAAAAGTCAATTGAATTTGCCAAGTCTGAACTCTACCCACAATATACACAAACAAACCGACAATATAAGTATATTACAATTCAACACTAACGCACTACACAACAAAACCAAAGAAATAGAAGCCTTCTTAAAACAACACAACATATACATAGCCATGATACAAGAAGCCAACCTTCACGAAAACTTTCCAGAACCAAAATTCTACGGCTATGATATCATCTTCACACCCCAAACCTCCAAAAATTACACTCTACTAACTCTTATACACAACTCGCTAGCATACACAAAAACCAACTTACAAACTACAACCACACTAAACGACACCACCACCAAAATACAATCTTTCACAACAATGATAAATAAAAAGCCACACAACCTAATAAACCGCTACATTCCACACCACACAAATTACAAACCAAACCTCACCGATATCTTCCACCTCCCAAACCTCATAATGGGAGGTGACTTCAACGCTCACCAACCTACATAGTACAACGCCCAAGAAGCAGACCAAAGAGGAACACACATCATACCTAACCTCGAAAACCTAAACATCCTAAACAACACAAACAGCCACACCAGAAACCCACCCAAACCAACTAAACATGCACATCACCATACATAACACTATGTTCACCAAATTTACACACTAAACTCCACTGGTCAACACAAACCGATCTAAACTCCAACTACCTCCCCATCATCATAAAATACAAAAATGTCAATAAAAACTACCCACTCAGGAAAGCATGTACAAACTACAGAAAAGTCGACTGGACACAATTCACCAACTATATAGAAAACAACATACATTCCCTAAGTATCACAAACTCATCAACAAAGCCATACAGAATTTCACTTCACTAATCCAAAAAGCAGCTAACCAATTCAACCCAATTCAATGCAATACAATTCAAACCTAATACCTGAAATAGAACAACTAATTAAACAACTCAACTCACTCTGAAAAATAACCCACATCACTACAAACGACAACACAGATTAACGCCCTAAACACCCAAATCACAAATTTAACAAATACACATTCTTCAAAAACTTCCAAACTTTCCTCGCCAAGAACATCCAACACAGGAATAACACCAGAATGTGGAAAACAATAAGGATACTGAAAAACTCAACCAACCAACAAACATACACTCGCGAATCCATCAAAAACCCCAAACACACAAAACCCCCAAACATCACGCAAACATTCTTGCAACTTACTTCGCAAAGCAGAGTCAAAAACCCACACACCCTCAAAACAGGAAAATCATCAAAGCTCTAAAGAAAATAAAACTCAACCACGACCCAACAATAGAAATAACCACAAGAGACTTTGCAAAGATACTTAAAAATTTACCTGCAACTGGCTCAAAAAACATTTCAAACAAACACCTCAAATACCTAGGGAACACGGCTTTAATTCAATATGCACAGATATACAACGGTTCCATCAGCCTAAATTTCATTCCCCCTATCTGGATAAAATCTATCATTATACCCAAACTAAAACCAGGAAAAGACCCCTCTGACCCCTCATCATATCACCCCATTTCTCTATTATCAACATTATGCAAACTGCTAGGAAAAACCATACGAAACAAAATAACTCCACACACCACCAAACATATTCCAATAAGACTTCAAAAAAAACCATTCAACCACAACACAAACATCATTCAACCCACAATCAACGGTCTAAACTGAAAACCCACTCACAAAACAATAATGATAACAATCGACATTAACAAAGCCTTTGACAAAGTACCCAAACATAATTTAATCAACAAAATAACAAAATTAAATAACCCCACTAACCTAAAGAAATGGATTTCCCTCTCCTATCAGGAAGAACAGCACAAATACAAACAAGCAAACAAAATCTCGAACAGTAAATATCAACAACGGAGTACCCCAAGGCTCAATCCTATTCTGCACATTGTTCAACCTTTTCACAACCGACCTCCTACAACCACTAACAGACCACATAAACATAATAACCTACACGGACGACATTACCATAGCCACTACACAACAGAGCCTAAACACTGCCATAAACTTGACGCAACAATACATCAATCAACTTCAAACATGGTTATCAGAAAACAGAATGTCCGCCTCACCAAACAAATCATCAATCACATTAATCACCAATGGCCGCCAACTTGGCACCCCCCCCCCCAAGTCTACTTAAACAACATTGCCATACCCCTCAACAAAATTTCCAAAATCCTCGGAGTAAAACTTGACACTCATCTCACCTTTACCAAACACAAGGACAACAATTTCATTAGAAAACAAAAAATAAACATATTAAGAACCATCGCCGGCACAGACTATACAAACAATAAACAAACATCCACCACCAATACAATACATTCGTCTTACTCTAAACTATGCCTCTCCAACTTGACACCCATTACTGACTAAAAACAACAAAGAAACTCCAAACAACATAAAACAAAGCGCTACGAATCATAACAGGATGTACATCAATCACGCCACAACACCACCCACACGAAGAAACCAAAATTCTACTCATAGACGTATTATTACCTGGACATGATAGGCACACAATTCTTTGCCAAAGCCCAAACACCCCAACATCCACGCCACAGAGCCCTCTCCAACCCCACTCACCACCGACTCAAACAACTTCCTCCTTCACCAGCTCTATATTACAAACATACTCTGAACAACATTCCAGTCACCAAACAACTCATCATACATCAAACAAATTTGCACGACAGTAACAGGAAACTGCCCTAAGGGCAGACCACCAAACAACATTTTAAACAAACATCCACCAAAAATAGCACCAGAATAAAGATCCCTACCAATAACTAGCCCGTCATCTTTGGCCAAATTAAGATGCGGCTACCTCCCAAACTTATAATACTACAAACACAGATTAAACCTCAACCAAACCACTTCAAATATCTGTCCAAACTGTAACCAGGTCCCGGAATACACATCACACTTTCTACTCTCCTGTCTATCCAACTCTTAACCCAGAGCAATCTGAAACATTTCAACACTGTAAGATCTCTGGAGGAGGCCGGTTGCTGTGGCGGGGTATTTGGACGTGGTATGTATGGTCTCTCCGATAAAGGGGTGGTCAGGGGTGAGAAGGTAAAGTAAGATATATATATATATATATATATATATATATATATATATATATAAAGAGTAGCAAAGAGTTATATGGTAAAGAGTGTTATTATTAGAGTTATTATGCTATATATTATATATATTACATATATATTATATATACATTTATATATATATATATTTTTATATATATATATTATTACATATATTATATGGTTATATATATACATACATATTATTATAAACAACCTATAAGGGGAATAATAAAAAAAGATATATATATATAAATATATATATATATATAATATATATATATATATATATATATATATATATATTATATATATATATATATATATATATATATATATATATATAGTATATATATATATATATATATATATATATGTTATATATATATATATATATATATATATATATATATATATATATGACAATGGTTAGACAATGTTGAAGTTCAGTTAATTAATTATTTGTTTTTTTTACTCCATTATTTAGATTTCTAAACAATGAAGCAAATACTATAAACACAAAACCTCAGTTCTCATATTTCTCGAATAATGTAAGCTGTGCCAAAATCTATTATATATATATATATATATATATATATATATATATATATATACATAAAGGTATATATATATAGTATATATATATATATATATATATATATATATATATATTTATATATAAGGTTATTTGGAGTAAGCCTGTAATCACGGCAGTCCAAATCTTAACCCGTATATATATATAAGCAGGGCAGAGTATATTATATATATACAGCAGAGCATTATTAGCAGTAGCAGCAGCAGCATATATATATATATATATATATATATAGCAGCAGCATATATATATAAGGTTGGTTGTTGTTATATATATATATATATATATATATATATATTATTGTTATTGCTATATATGTTATTATATATATATGGTGTTATATATATATATATATATTATATATATATATATATATATACAGTGATAGCAGCAGTTATATTATATATATATATTATGAAAGAGTATATATATGTTAAGTATATATTTATATATATATATATATATATATATATATATATATATATATATATATATATATATATATATATATATATATATATATATGGTCAATTACCATAAAACGGTATAAAATGTGGTACATTTTAGAGAAAATTTTATTTATGAAATTAAACCATATGTAAAAACAAATTAAACTTCAATGAAAGATAAAAAATATTTTATTGTGTTGCTGGTCATTAGCTGGTATTAAAACAGATAGTTTTAAATTATGATTTAGGAACACAAACTGATCAGCAAGTTTGGGAGAAAGACGATTCCATTTCTTGCGTCTTGTCTTGTGTGTTATTTTGTTCTCTGCTATGATTTTAACGATCTTTTCTGAGTATTATTCCCTTGATATAACATTATGCTGTGGACAGATGACTAATTAATCTCTTTTACTCAATATCTTCTACAAAGAAAAATAGCTGGGTGTCCACAGCAATCATTTCCCCAATTTTGAAATGAAATCCGGTATCTTTTTTATGGTTTATGTTTCAAACCTTTTTTCATTTAGTTCCAATAGTGAAGGCTAAATGAGTTATTTTCTAACAGAGGTGGAGATTGATTGTACGGAAGAATTTGAAGAGCATGGATCATCATATACAGCTTAGGTTTTATCTCGTTTTCTTTGTCCTTTTATTTTGTTTTTGATAATATAGAGGTTTCCTTTATCTTTAAAAAAAAAAAGTAGTTTTAGGGTTCTTTTAGTACCGTTTTTTCCTATTTCTCAGCCGTCCCTTCATGTTAAGACCAGGGTTGTGGAGTCAGTTCAAAAAATTTCCGACTCCGACTCCACCCTCTTCAAAATTACCGACTCCAACTCCGACTCCGACCTCTTGAAAATTACCGACTCCGACTCCCCCTATTGAAACTTACCTACTTTGGCTCCGACTCCACCCTTTTCAAAATTGCCGACTCCGACTCCACTCTCTTCAAAACTACAGACTCCCCGACTCCGACTCCGACTCCACAACCCTGGTTAAGACAGTGTTAATTTTCCCAGTTTAGATTTACTTTAGATTTTTTCGGACTTATGGACACCCTTTCTGAGAAGTGGATATGATTTTCTTCTGGAGAAGTTTAGATGAAATAGTTTCTGTTGTGTCTTTTTATGGAACGTTTTTGACACATTTGTAAGTTACTTTATATGTTGAATTTTAAATTTTTTTTTAGGCTATAACATCGCTTTATTATTATTATTATTATTATTATTATTATTATTATTATTATTATTATTATTATTATTATTATTATTATTATTATTTAGTGTTTCATTAAAATTATTATTATTAATTATTACTTATTATTCATTATTATTATTATTGTTACCTATTATTATTATTATTATTATTATTATTGGTCAGCTTTTCGATTATCCGTCATATGTATCTTAAAAACTATTAATGCTACAGTAAAACGGAATACATTACTGGAATGCTGGTCCAAGTTTGCCCTGAAATGTAAAAAAATAAAACTGTTACAATTTGCAGTAAGTCTGGTAATTTAAGAAAATAAAAATAATGACTACAGAGATTACCAGCCAACAGCAGTGGCCGATATGAATTCCAAGTCATTGTTTTCGATAAAAATAAATAGACTTCTATTAAATTTTGGTTTTTTTTTTTTTTTATACTAAAGAAATACAATGTCATACCGCACCGATGGCAGGGAGTCGGGGTCTCCCGCCTCTGGGAACTACGGGTAGGACTAATCTGTGAGGGTCTCCGGAACCCCGCTCTTTGGTATTTGGGTGTCGCGGGGTTCCTCCGCCCCTCCCTACGGGGGTATGGAAAACTCCGTCCCCCCCTATGTTCCCCGTCGGCTCGAGCCCCCTAGTGTGCCGTATAAAGCAAAATTTAATAGAAAGTCTATTTATTTTATCGAGAAACCAATAAAAGGTATCTAAATAGGCCTTCTAATCATATTACTATATTTATTAACAATAATTTTTTTATTATTATTATTATTTTTACATTTTCTTATGTGAAATTTTACCAGGATTCCAAAAATGTATTCCTTTTCGCTGTAGCTATTGTAGTTTTTGAGATATATATATATATATATATATTTTTTTTTTTTTTTTTTTTTTTTTTTACATTTCCAGGGCAAACTTTGGACCAGCATTCCAGCAATGTATTCCGTTTTACTGTAGCATTAATAGTTTTTAAGATACATATGACGGATAATCGAAATGCTGGCCATTATTATTATTATTATTATTATTATTATTATTATTTAACAAAAATGTATTTAAAGATAAATTTCTTTTAGCATCCGGTTATTGTCACTCTCTGGGCTCTGACATTCCCCTTTTCATTTTATTTTTATTTTTTTTATTTTATTTTATTTTTCTTTTATTTATTTATTTTCTTTTAAATAGGCCCACTTACCCTCCCGTAATTAATCTTATTTGAGATTCTGCAAATCTTTATAATTTTTTTTCTTTGTTATATATTTTGGTATATAGCTCGAGTTTGTTTGTGTATTTGAACGCAGAGCTCGATTATGCCTTTTGGAGCCAGGATGGAAAAAAAATGGACGGATGCCAACACAAAATAGTGTTAGTTGCAGAGATTTTATCAATACCTTGGAAAATTTTTCTCCTTCTTAAAAAGATTTAATGAAGAGAACGCCAGTTGCTATAGTAACTCTTCCTCTCATTGGTCAATTCTCTAACTGAAAGAAGGAAAGCCCTTGAATCCTGCATCGGGATTGGTGGATTCTCACTGCAGAAACATGAAAAAGCATTCTATTGGTAGGATAAATTGAAACTCTTGTCAAGGACCAATATATATATTTTCGATCTCCTTCTGCCAAAACCTTCAAGACACTTTCAGTATCAATCAATATGAGAATATGGAACGTTCATCTGGCAGGGGAGAGGGAGGCGGAATCCCCTGGCGCCAAAATTTCATTCCAACTCTCCATCATGAGAACAAATACTATAAAATTACTCCAATAAAGGCGTTTATTATATCTACAAATATTGTCCATTTCTTAGAAACAATTAATGATCATTTCTTTGTCAAAACTACCTACACACTGTAAACATAAAAACAGGAACACGTTCGCTCATCCATCCACACAGACACACCTCTCACAAGCACAAGCACACACACACATTATATATATATATATATATATATATATATGTGAAACTAAATATAGTTACATATATATATATATATATATATATATATATATATATATATATATATATGAAAGATAGCAGTTATATATATATATATATATATATATATATATATATATAAGTTGAGCATATATATATATATATATATATACTATAGTAAGAAACTAAAAGAAGCTGCTCGCAGCGCTGATATTGAAAAGCCAAGATAGGTACAACATGGAATCAGCGCAGAAGGGAAAATGAAAAAATTTTGTTTTTATTTCTATTTTTTATATTTCAAAATTACATCGGTAGCAAGAAAATTCAATAATATATTAGAATCAGCGTATAAAAATATGTATTAAAAAAGATTCTTTTTTTTTAACTAAAAAGAATACTCCAGGGTAAACTGCAAAGATGAAAGAGTCGGGGTCTCTCGACGCCCTCCTGGGGACGACGGTAGACTGGCTTCCCTCTTTCAGGGGAGAGGGTCTCCGAACCCCCTGCTCTTGGTATTTGCAAGCTCGGTGGAGGTTCCTCCGCTCCCTACGGGGTATGGAAAACGTCCCCCTGTCTCACTGTCGGCTCGAGCCCCTAAAATAATTTTTACGCTGATTCCATATATATATGTTATTAGTTTTCTTCTACCTACCGTAGTTCTGATATAAAAAATAAAAAAAAAGTAAATTTTTTTTTCATTTTCCATACGGATTTTCATACGCTGATTCCTATTATATGTTATCAGTTTTCTTTGTACCTATCTTAGTTCGAGATATCATGCTGGTAACTTCTTTTATGCCTGGCCATATATATATATATATATATATATATATATATATATTATATATATATATATATATATGTTAGTATATATATATATATATATATATATATATATATATATATATATATATATATATATATATGGCCATATATATATATATATATATATATATGAATTAAAGTATTGAATCACGATAATATTAATAATGGGGATAATTTTCTATAAAAAAAAAAGTAATTGAAACCTTTAAAATTTAATTAAAACTTTTGAGTGATTTTTATTCTTTAAAATTTGCTTTTTATTTATTTTATTTCTTTTTTTTTTTTTTATTTTTTATTTTTCTTGAGTGTCTTGGAATTTGATTTGGACTTCTGAGTCAGTTTTTGTAATTTTGCTTAGTTATCAAATAATAATAATAATAATAATAATAATAATAATAATAATAATAATATATATATAAATAATAATAATAATAATAATAATAATAATAATAATAATAATAATAAATCAGAGAGAGAGAGAGAGAGAGAGAGAGAGAGAGAGAGAGAGAGAGAGAGAGAGAGAGAGAGAGAGAGAGAGAGAGAGAGAGAGAGAGAGAGAGAGAGAGAGAGAGAGAGAGAGAGAGAGAGAGAGAGAGAGAGAGAGAGAGAGAGAGAGACGAAATATAAGATTAATAATTTAATCCTTAAAAAAGTATCAGTCATAATTATAAATGTATTTAATAATAATAATAATAATAATAATAATAATAATAATAATAATAATAATAATAATAATAATAATAATAATAATAATAATAATAATAATAATAATCATAATCATAATCATAATCATAATCATAATCATAATCATAATCATAATCATAATCATAATCATAATCATAATCATAATCATAATAATAATAATAATAATAATAATAATAATAATAATAATAATAATAATAATAATAATAATAATAATAAATAAATTTTCTTAATTTCTGTTTAAAATGGACATGACTGGTTTTATATCACGACAGACACAGAATTAAAAAGTGAAGTTACTACAAACCGTGATCAATTCCGTAATTTTGTTTGAGGCAAGAAAGAATAGCAAATGGTCTTTTCATTAGAAATTAGAATATAAGGAAGTTGCCTCCGTCACAGCATCACATAGCAAAATGTTAACAGTATGCTAGATGCTAGACAGCGTTAAACAAATTTAATTAGTAGGGTAGATGTTAGACATCGTTGTACTAATTTAATTAGCAGGCTACATGCTAGGTAGTGTTATACTAATTTAATTAGTAGCCTAGATGCTAGACACCGTTATACTAATTTAATTTTGTAGCCTAGATGCTAGAAAGTCTTATACCAAATTAATTCTAGTTTGGAATTTGAAAAAAAAAAAAAAATTCCCCGTTAATAGCGGCAGATAAATAAAAGAGGGTGTATAAACCTCAATTATACAAGCCTTAAAAATTTCATGTATACATCGGAGTAATAGAAAAAAGTTAATATATATATAGTATATATATAGCAGAGTATATATATATATATATATATATATATATATATATATATATATATATATATATATATATATAGTATATATAAGGGTTATGTATATATATATTATGCAAGATATTGAGCAGTTAAAGAAGTATATATATATATATATATATATTTTATATATATAAGAGAAGAAAAAAAGACTATATATATATATATATATATATATATATATATATATATATATATATATATATATATATATATATATATATATTATTTTTGTTATAAATATATATATATATATATATATATATATATATATATATATATTAATAGTTATATATATATATATATATATACATATATACATATATATATATATATAGCATATATATATATGAAAGGGAGAAAATTATATATATATATATATATATATATATATATATATATATATATATATATATATATATATATATATATATATATATATATTATATATATGGAACTTTGTGGTAAAACTTGATATAAAGGCACTATGAGAAAAGTAAATACTATGAAACTTGTTTTAAAAGAGTGGAGAAATAAAAGGGTGGTGGTCCACCCCGCTAAATGACTAAAATCGGGTTTTCGCGTATATCATCAAAAATACACAATCAAATGAAATTTCCTTTTGTGAAATCAAAAATTACATGTACGAGGATGTTTAATGCAAGTTTCAAATAAAATGTTGGTGTGTGTTGAGCGTAAAACTAAAAGAAATTTACTGCATTTTGAAAATTATATACAATGAAGAGTGAACATGAAACATTTTAGTAATTATTATACCTAGAAATCAATTAGAAGAGTTTAAAATGCATTTTGAAGCAAATATTTACAGACATATGTCTTTAACTTGACTTTTAGCAAATTTAAAAAAAAGTTCCTCAAATACAAAGATCAACGAAACCTCTTGGCAGATCATTCATTCACCAAAAAAGCACTCACTGGCTGCCATACATCCTCTACCACTACTAAATGTATCTGGTTCTTTAACAATCAACCCCTCAGTCACTCCACGCACTATTTCAACCAAATTGCCAGAATTTATCTTCCCTACAACTCTTAATAAACTAATACCCCTTTAGATTTTACAGTTTCCCTTATCCTTACCCTCCGGAACTGTACTCTCCCCAAATACTTTGCTACACAACCTCCATATCCAGTTAATCACTATCTCACCTCTATTATAGAGGGAATAAGGTATGCGACACAGTATTCCCCATAAGCAATACGATTGCTTATCTTTATTCAAGATGATATAATACAAATCCAGGTACAAATAGGTGTTCAAAGTGCACCCCCTACTCCATGCCTGATGCAAGCACGGCACCTTCGTAAAAGGGACATTGTTGCTACGACATTCATCTGCTGTTATGTTTGCATACGCTTGCCTGATTCTTTCCTGCAGTTCCCGAAAGTTATTGACTGGGGTTTTGTATGTATACGACACCTTTGACTACTCCCCAGACAAATTAGTCCAAAGGTGTGAGGTCCAGCGAACGCAGAGGCCAGACAACAGTGCCTCCCCGACCTATCAATCGTAAAGGGTAGTTAGTATTAAGCCTGGTGCGTGTGTCTCTGGAAAAGTGAGCTGGGCAGCCATCCAACTGAAACCACATGTGACGTAAGTTTAACATTGGTACATCCTCAATGAACACTTCGAACCCATTCCGGAGGAATTGAAGGTAATTCTGGCCGTTCAGGAGGTCAGGTAGAAAATAGGGGCCGAGGAGAATGTGACCCAGTAATCCCAGCCACATATTACATTTAAATTCTTGTTGGTAATGGTGCTCCCTGATTGCATGAAATCTCCTGCGCCCACACGCCACTGTTCCTCTGGTTGTGAGTGCCACGTCTGCTGAAAATGGCTTCGTCTGTTCACACTACCGACTCTGGGAAAGGTCTGTTCGTATTACACTGCCAGATGAACCATTAACAGAAGTCTCGTCGACGTCCTATGTCGGTGGGCAGTAAATGCTGTACAAG
>JABUQX010125874.1:37500-50000 GCA_015478945.1 Trachelipus rathkii
TTATGTTATCACATTCTCATGTTGAGGGTATTCATTGTATCGATATATGTGGCGTTGAAATCGCATACAACGTTATTTAATCCACATCCGAAAGCGCTTTTACGAGTAAGTAGAAAGCTAACGAGGTCAGTTTCAATGGCTTATTACGATCTTAATATAATCTTCTTCCCGCCTTTTTTGCTTTAATATGCTCTCAAATTAATTTGTAATACTTCACACCTTTTCTCAATAAATGATTTCAATTGATATTATATGCTTATCGTTTTCGTTTTCATTGATGGTATTGGTAAATAAATTATAGTTTTCTCTATAATATACTGGGGAAGTTATTGTTTATTAGATTCTGCGTTATTCTTTTAATTTCTATATCAAAAAGGGTCCAGTCAGACGATATCTTAAACGCTCTGTGAACTAAAGTCTTTATGGTAGCAATTTTGTAGTTTAGAGGAGTGAAAGAGTCGAAATTCAAGTATGTTCCTTTATCTGTAGATTTAACGTAGACACTTCTATCAATTTTTCCATCCTCTTAAGACCTATAGTAAGTATGACTGGTACCGTGACTCATGATATCTCAAAATACATAAACAACCTAATTAGACCATATCTTAACGAAAAATTTATAGTTAAATCAACAGATGAATTTTTGGAAAAACTAAACAACATTAATTCTTTCGATGTTAACAAAATTATATCTCTGGATGTTGAAAGTCTTTTCACGAATGTTCCTATATCTGAAACTATTAACATAATATTAGAAAATGTTTATCATCATGACATAAAACCACCGCCGTCCATAGAAGAAGACATTCTGAAAAGGTTACTTTATATATGTACTACGAAAACACCTTTCAGCTTCAATGGTAAAACATATATTCAAAAAAATGGCGTATCTATGGGATCACCTTTAGGACCAACTTTCGCAGATTTCTACATGTCATCGGTAGAAAACAAAATTTTTAATGAAAACGCCCCATTCAATCCTTTCTTTTACATTCGATACGTAGACGACACCTTTGTAATATTTAACGATCCAGAACATATTCAAGAGTTCAAATCCAAAATAGAAGATCTCAGTGGTTTAAAATTTACTTTTGAAAGAGCAAAAAATAACTACATTAATTTCTTAGATATTAATATTAAAATTAAAGAGGATGAAAAATTGATAGAAGTGTCTACGTTAAATCTACAGATAAAGGAACATACTTGAATTTCGACTCTTTCACTCCTCTAAACTACAAAATTGCTACCATAAAGACTTTAGTTCACCGAGCGTTTAAGATATCGTCTGACTGGACCCTTTTTGATATAGAAATTAAAAGAATAACGCAGAATCTAATAAACAATAACTTCCCATAACATGTTATATATATATATATAAAAGATATATATATAAATATATAAAAGTATATATATATATATATATATATATATATATATATATATATATATTATATATATATATATATATATATATATATATATATATATATATATATATATATATATGTAGAGTTTACATCTTTCGTTAATCAATACTTTCATGAACGATAGAGGGGTCGGTCTGAAACTTGAATAGGTTATGTATGGGGATAAAGCTCGAAACAGTAAATTTCAGCAGGATGCATACAGGGGTCACTGGTGGATGCCGATATTTGTTTTTTATGTTTAGTGGGACCTGAGCGACCGGTACCGTTTCAACGCGAGCAGTCTCGATGATGACGTACCTCGTCGCAGACGAGATTACGTCAGCGCGAGAGTGGCAGCAGCACATGACATACACATTATTATTGGCATTACATCGAATAGTGATTCTGAGTTGTTTAAAATCTGCGAGTTCACTGCATCGGCACTGCATTCGGTTCATCAAATTGGGCATCAAGAATTCCTCTGGCTCGACATAGCACAGTGTTGGGTTGTCGATCGACATTAGTGGTTGGGGAGGTAATCAGTGTATACAAAGCCAGCGTCCCCATGGGTCTCCCGAAGGGGACCGAGCGCTCGTACTGACTGAAATTTGCGAGACCAGAGTTAGTTTCGAAATACGATATGTGAATTCGGGTTGCCTCGGCACCGGTGCGAGCCATCAGGTGCCGCCGAGTTATAACGTCAGCTGATGTGCTTATATGTTACAGATACATTTCACGATAAATGGTTTTCAGAAACCATCAAGAAGATCAATATCCAATAGTCAGTCAAATAAATAAATAAATTTCTTATTCTTTGCTTATAACTTACAAATTTTAGTTTCAACACACCCTAAATCAGTAAATCAGTAAATCAAAACCACCCACTCTGTCCTCCTACCCATCCAATCAAGGATTATTGAACCCATTGATCTATTGATCTATTGATCTATTGATTAAGGCCAAATTTTTACTAAAAATTTACATTTTTACATACCCAAAAGCAGTAAATCACTAAATCAAGCCACCCAACCTGCATATCTGTCCATCTATGATCCATTGATCTATTGATTCATTGATCGAGTTTGATCGCCATCACCTATTGAATGAAACATGTGCTTACATACGAAAGCAGTAAATCACTAAATTGCCATCGGGGTCCCACATCTGTTCATCTGTGATCCATTGACAGACATCCATTGATCTACATACTTTTATTGTAATGGTCATATATTGATAACCAAATCAGTAATCAGCAAATCAAGTTTACCATCCCACCTCACCCTCCTGACTAGTTGTGTCTATTGACTATTGATCTATTGATTAAGGTCAAATTTTTTACTAAATTGTCATGTTTTACATATCAAACAGTAAATCAGTAATAAATATCTAATTTATCCTCCCGTCAGTTGTGACTATTGATCTATTGATCTATTGATCTATTGAGCTAAGGTCAGTTTTTTACTAAATCTGCTGTTCGATACACTTCAAATCAAATGCATAACCAAGACATTCAGCCTTCATCTCCGTCCGCTTATCTATTGACATTGATCTATTGATCTATTGATTAAGGTCAGTTTTTATTGTAATTGTCATGTTTACATATTAAATCAGTAGTAACCCATGTTATCCAATCTATCTCCTAAGTCCATCATCCATTTATCTATTGATGAAGTCACTCTCTTACTAAAATTGTAATCAGCTTTTTACATGCTCTAAATCAGTAAATCAAATCCAGATTATCCTCCACCCTCCTGTTCTTGATATAGTTGATCTATTGATTCATTTTCGAGTACATTTTTGATTAAATGATGATAAAACGCCCTTATAAAGCAGACCTGGTTCAATATGTTGATGCAACAAAGTTCATACTGACAAAGCTCATCTGAACTATGAAGACATTAACGATAAAGCCTGACATACCTAATAAACTCCATTACCTTAACAACAGTAAAGTAACTAACATAGTATACAAAAACGTAACCTATTCAAGCATATCTTCTAACATAACACGTGCCAATTTATATTAACATGGTAATATTTAACTAATATCACAACATTGTTTGTCAACGAGTTTCCACGTACAGCAGTTTCATAAATGGCGATGTAACATGAACCAAGAAAATATCACAAAGAGCGCCTATCATTACACGAAACTAGCCAACACAACGTCTCCAAATCTCAACACCTGTGTAATCACTGCATGCAAACGTGGCCCTATTTCCCGCTTTTCCGCGATCTTCTACTATAGCACGTGTTACCTGCTCGACACAGTAATATTTAGCAAAATTCTTGATATCCACAACATTTGTTACAACGATCATAACCAGATCGGTCTAACAGTTTGAAAATAGGCCAATAACGCCGTTAACATGATACAATATAACCAGCACTGTATATTTAACAAAACTTATAACGCGTTCATCCATTCGCAATATTTGGTCGTAAAGATAACGGTTTGGCCTCGTGTTAAACTATGAACATAAAAGATTTGAACACGATACAATCAGAATGAATAGTCACATTACGCGATGTCACGTTGAACTTTTACGCGAGAATATGTCGTTTTCATTTTGCAACATATATGGCTTTCGAGCGAACAGCCGTTATATAACAGCGTAACATAGCAACAAGATAAAAACATGTTTGCTTTAAATATTGTTCGCCCAATCAGAAGATTGCTGCGTTTATATCTCTTCAAAAATTAACACCTCTTGAAAGTGATGTTATACCAGCACCAGTCTCACTAGCATAGTTGATTCAGCAGCACTGTTTTCTCATACAAAGCAGTAGCAGTTGTGCCATTCTTGCATATGTATTACGAGATCATTTTTGGTGTAAATATCATGATTGCTACCATGTGCTATAGTATTAAGTCTCGCATGTCAACACGCCAAGATGCGATGTTACCTGCTTTTTACGGCAATGCTGTAATATTGCGCGCCTGAACTGCAACGGCACGCAACGGATAGTCACACAATCGATGGGTTTTTGCGTTGCGTATACCGGGTAATATCGCCCATATGACGAGCATATCTTTCCCAGTTGATATTACGTTAGCCGATATAAGCCAGATGACAATAATATTTATTTCAAGCTGCAATATTGATAATCTTGATGAACTTCTTCAACACAAATGAATAAAGGTCTATTATTTGAACCTCTGGGTCAAGTACCGAAAATGTATCGGTATCCATCTGGTTGACGGTTAGATCGTAATGACACATCGCCAAATAACGAAAGGCTCTTCGTGAAAATATCAACGAGATGCGATGCCATCGCGCGAAAATGTCTTACTGATCGTATGTAAACAACCTCTTTACCGAGATTCTTTCTTTTCACCAATCAGAATAGTAAACACATCATGACGAACGAACCATACCAACTCTTCAAAGGGTATATACTCTCAAACACAACAATAATAACAACAATAATAAAACAACAACAACAATAACAACAACAACAATACCAAGCATAAAATAAGTTCTTTAGCATAATCATGAATATGTGCACAACAGTGTTCACATTAATGCTAACATAGCATTTACCAGAACTGTGGGCCAGGTTGGCCGGCAAATGACATTTCTGCCACGAACAAATATTGCCTCAACAACAGTAAACCACATAACATTCTCATACAAAACGTAATTCTATTCTCACACTTCGCATACATATCAATGTTAATTTTGCATTAACGTAATATTTAACAAAATTTAGCATAAATTCATGTCTAAGACATAGCCGACAACAATATGGGTTGCTAATGTAACAATAGTATACTATCCGTAATATTTAAAATTACCATGTCTCACCAGCGCATCTCAACGAATACTGCAAACATAAAGTAACCAGTACATACATGCAAGGTGTGAATTTTATCCTGATAACATGTGCTGTTTCCTGAATAAAATATAAAGCGCAATAGCTACTGATTTTTAAAGCAGTAAATCGCAAATCAAAGGTCAAAACCACTATTCCTGTTCTCTACCATCCTGCCCATGATATCGACCCATTGACCAGGTCAAGGCTGAGTACTCTGATCGCAACAGAAAGAAAACTCCTTAACAGTGCGACAATCTGTCAGCCAGTATCTGAACTATGAATTGACACTATCTCATCGTAAACACGTATCGAGTATAACATCCATTTGAATATGGCTAAATACCAGTTACTTCAACAAAACCACGTTTTCACCAGCCACATCGTCGTGCGCTAGCAGATCTACAAAATCATTTTCTCTCTGCCAAATCAGTGCCACTACCTGTCATAGTAATATGCAACATAACGCAACTTACGAATAGCCATTAACCAAGCAGTATGCCAGCAACACATATTTCCCGAGAGAAAACTCGATGCGCCTCTGAGTGCGTGAATCTGAGAGGTGATCACCCCCAGCTGCGTATGCTTTGGGCCTCAGCCCGAAGGGCTTACCCTCCTTCGGAGGGTAATGCCTGCTTACACGCCCCTTCGATTCTGTGGATTCACACCCTTCAAGGGGCGCATCCCCTTGGGTTTGGAAAGTAATGTGTTGCTTTAGATACTCTTGGTTAATGAAACCTGTTTATTCGTAAGTTAGGTACGTTATGTTAAATATTACTATGACAGGGTGAAATTAACACTGATTTGGTAGAGAAATGATGAGTTTTGTAAGATATTACTGTGTTACCTGACGATGATGTGTTAGAAACGTGAGCCTAGGTTAAGTTTTTGTTGAGTAATGTCAGGTTTGCGTTTATTCATAGTTCAAATGATGTTATACTCGAGACGAATGACACTTTGATGAAGATAGTGTCAATTCATAGTTCAAGATGCTGATATCTTTGATAGATTGGTCACTTTGTTAAGGGATTTTGTTAGATAATACGTCTTTACCTGTTGCTGATCCAGAATGATACTCGAAATATGACCTGAATCAATAGGTCGATAGATCATAGACGGGATGGATGGGTAGGGGACTGCAGGAATGGGTGGTTTGATTTACTGATTTACTGATTTACTGCTTTAAAATCAGTAAACTATTACGCTTTACTGTGATATTTTATTCAAAGAACTTATTTTTATGTTATGTCAGGATAAAATTTTTTTATTTTTATGTTATGTTTGGTTAAAACTTTGTTATGTTTGCAATTATTCGTTTGGGATTATGATATTTAGACGAGGTTATGATGAATTTTTGTTAAATATTACGAAGTTGATGTAAAACATTTGTTACATTAGCAATATATTTGTTGTCAGTATGATGCTTAGACATGGTTATGCTAAATTTTTGTTAAATATTACGATGTTAATGTAAAATATGCTTGAAAAAGTGTGAATAGGTTACGTTTTGTATGAAGTGTTATGTAGTTTACTGTTGTTAAGGGCGGAAGTTTGTTAATGTTAATAGTTTATTCGTGCGTAAGGTGTGTCAGGTTTTGCCATTGTACAATATATTCTTAGTTCTGGTCATGCTATGTTAGCTTTATTAATGAAAACACTGTTACGTTAGCACATATTCGTTGATTAGTATATAAAGAACTTATTTTTGTACTTGTTGTTGTTGTTGTTGTTGTTGTTGTTGTTGTTGTTGTTGTTGTTGTTGTTGTTGTTGTTGTTGTCTAACGAGAATATATACCCTTTTTGAGTTGATATGGTTCGTTCGCAATGTCGTATTCTGCTTTATTTTCCTTCCACGCATTATGAAAGAATCATTACATTTTAAGGGTTGTTTACGCACAATGACTATTAGTATATATTTTCGCTGTGTTGGTACGATGGCATCTCCCCACCCTTTGTTAATATCTTCACGAGGAGCTTCGTTATTCCCAAAACGATGTGTCATTTATATTTAATCGTCAACCGGATGGATACCGATACATTGCTTGTATTGCCAGAGGTTCAAATAATAGACCCTTATTCATTTGTGTTGAAGAATTCATCAAGATTATCGATATCGCAGCAGCATTGTAGCAGGATGGATAGAGGATAAATGTGTGTCATCTGATATATCGACTAGCAGTGAAATATCTAACTGGAAAGATAACGTGAGAGGTTCTAATAGAATAGACGTTGTGTTCTCGTCGTGTGACGATGTTAAAACCCTTGATGTACGCAACTACTGGAAACCCATCGATTGTGTGACCTTCAGACATACATGTATAGGTTTCACAGTTCGAACATCTGAAAATATTACAGCATTGCTTAAAATAAAAAACGAATTAACATCGCATCTTAACGATGTTGACATACTTGAGGACTTAATACTTATAGCACATGGTGTAATCTATGATATTTACACCAAAACATGTGGTTTCCCGTATAATACTGTATACAGGAATGCTTTAATAACTATCAGCTTGGATGAATTTACTTCTCTTTTGTATGAGAGAATGAGTGCTGCTGAATCAAAATATGCTGAAAAATGGTTTAGTGCTGCTGAAGGCATTTATAGCTACATCCTTTCAAAGGGTGTTGAATTTTTAGAGAGATATATAGAACTGATTAGATGAATTAATATATTTAAGATTAGATGAAATTCTAATATATTTAAAATAAACATATGGTTTTTATGCATTTATATGTTTTTATGTATTTATATAACGCCGTTTTCACAGATTTATATGTTATATAAAAATGAAAACTTGTTTTACTTCCCTCGTAAGTTCGCTTTATTGACTATGTTGTTAATGATAGCTGTTTATTCGTCTGGTTGTTGTGTGTTAAGTATGTTATGTTCATAGTTTAGCTTTACAGAGGGTAAAACTTTACGTTGTTTGTCTTTACCCATTAGGTATTATGATGGTTAGGCACGGTTATGTTAAATTTTTTTGTTAAATATTACAGATTATTTTCATGTCCATGTTACACTCAGTGGCTTTTGCATTGATGGAACTTTTGTTATTGTTAGATATATTCCATTGATTCATAATGATACTCAACCAATGTTGTGTGATAAATTTTTGCTAAATGTTACTGTGTCAGTGCACAGATTAAATACACAGATATCCTGGAAAAAGGCAAGAATAATATTGCCTTTTGTACATACATAGTTACTTCCATTATGTTTGGAACTTCATGCTAATGTTAACAGTTTTTTTCGTGTGTGTAAGTTATATGATTATTCCAGTTATCGAGTTTCATGTTGAAACTCTCACATCTATGCAATGTTAATCATTGATGTGGAAACCTTATTACGTTAGAGTATACTCGTTGATCAGTATAATAATTAACCAATGTTGTGATAAATTTTAGTTAAATATTACCATGTTAATATAAATTAACATTGTTATGTTAGAGATATGCTTGACAAAAGTGTGAATAGGTTACGTCCTTGTATGCTAAATTGTTAGTTACTTTTACTGTTGTTGCAGAACCCTTGTTAAGGCAATACTGTGGTTTGTTGTTGTACTTATCTTATATGTCTATAGATGCAACATGAAAGCCTTTATTTGAATATGAAAACTTTGTTACGGCTAAATACACATAGATTTCAACTTGGGGGTTCACTTGAGTATGTTCATGTTTATCCAAAACATACTGAAATGTGACTTGATCAATAGATCAATAGATCAATATATCAAATATGAACAGGAGGGTGGAGGGATGGTAGTTTGATTTACTGATTTACTGATTTAGGGTATGTAAAACGTTACAATTTTAGTAAAAATTTGACTTAAATCAATAGATCAATAGATCAATAGATCAATAGATCAATAGATCACAGAAGGGTAGGAGGATGGTGGTTTGATTTAATGATTTACTGATTTAGGTATGTAAAACATGACAATTCAGTGTAATTGATCAATCAAGACTAATGAACATGATTGATCAATGGATCAACAGATCACATCTTGACAGTAATGTGCCGAACAGTGCTTTGATTAATAGCTCAACAGACTGACTGCTTTAGGGTATCAAAATTTGACCTTAATCAATAGATCAATAGATCAATAGATCAATAGATCAATAGATCACAACTGGTCAGGAGGGTGGGTGGATGGTGGTTTGATTTACTGATTTACTGATTTAGGGTATGTAAAACATGACAATTTTAGTAAAAAATTTGACCTTAATCAATAGATCAATAGATCAATAATAGATCAATAGATCAATAGATCAATAGATCAATAGATCAATAGATCATGATGGTGGCTTTGATTTACGATTTACTGATTTAGGTATGTAAAACATGGACAGATCCAGTGCAACTGAACTAGTCCAATATAACCATGATCAATAGACTACAGACTGTAATAGATCATCAATGACTCAGATGGACAGATATGCGGTTGGGTGGCTTGATTTAGTGATTTACTGTTATGGTATGTAAAACATGACAATTTTAGTAAAAACTGACCTAATCAGATCAATAGATCAACAGACTCAATGATCACAGATCAATGATCAAAGGATGGACAGATATGCAGGTTGGGTGGCTTGATTTAATGATTTACTGCTTTAGGGTATGTAAACATGACAATTTTAGTAAAAATTTTGACCTTAATCAATAGATCACAATCCACACCACATCACATCAGATCAGTCCATATGGTCAGGAGGGTGACAGGAAGGTAGATGGATGGTGTTTGATTTACTGATTTACTGATTTAGGGTATGTAAAACATGAAAATTTTAGTAAAAAATTTGACCTTAATCAATAGATCAATAGATCAATATATTTATTTATTTTTTCTTGATGGTTCTGAAACCATTATTTTCGAAATCTACAGATCCAATAACATATATAAGCACATCAACATTGTTGTTATACGACTGTTTATTAACTTGGGGCACTGCAGTGGCTCCAGCACCGGTGCTGGAGCCACTGCTGACAGATTCACATATCAAATATTTCTAGAAACTCAACTCTGAATCCTCTCACTAATTACGAGCACCTGACTTAGTAGTGGGTGGGGTCCCTTCGGGGAGACCCATGGGGACGTAACTTTGTATACACTGAGGTTACCTCCCCATCTAACCACCCCCCAAATTTTAGCTCGATACGATAACTCTAACTTATATAGATATATGTCGGAGCCAGAGGTGCGGTGCGGGGCGGTGCGGACCGGTGCAGTGCCGTGCAGTGCGGACTCGGAGTCGCTGAAGCAGGCGCAGAAGGGTTTAAAAAACAACTCAGAAGTGATCCCCTTCGGGGATCACTTCTTCGACGTAATAATAATAATAATAATGTGTATGTGTATGTGCGCGCGCTGACGTAATCTCGTCTGCGACGAGATTACGTCATCACGCTCGAACCTAACTCTCGTTAGGCTTAATTTCGGTCGCTCAGATCCCGCAAAAAGAGCGTAAACCAAATATCGGCGTCCACCCTCGGGGGTGACCCCCCTTTATATACAACCAACTTGAAATTTACCCTGTTTTGAGCTTATCCCATACATAGCTTATATTCCAAGTTTCAGACCGATACCTCTACTCCTTCATATCGAAAAGGGGGGTAGTGCGCAGGTGGCCGACTTATACTGATTTATACCGAATGTTTAAGATATCGTCTGATTGGACCCTTTTTAATATAGAAATTAAAAGAATAACGCAGAATCTAATAAATAATAACTTCCCCCAGTATATTATAGAGAAAACTATAAAGAACACTTTAAATAATTTATTTGCCAATACCATCAATGAAAACGAAAACGATAAGCTCGTAGTATATTATAAAACTGAAAATATCAGTCAGAAAAAGAGGAAGAGAACAAATTAAAATTAATTTTAAAAGAGCATATTAAAGCAAAAGACGGGAAGAAGCTTATATTAAGATCGTACTATAAGCCATTGAAACTGAGCTCGTGCTTCTCTACTCGTGAAGCGCTTTCGAATGGTGAGAGTAGTAACGTTGTGTACCAATTTCAATGTTCTGAAAGTGGATGTAACGCCGCTTATATCGGATACACAACGAATATCCTCAACATGAGAATGTCGCAACACAAGTAAAATATTTCAACATTTTAAAGAAGAACACCACAAAAATCCCGATAACAGCATAAAAGAAAGCTTCTCCATCATAAGAAAAAATGATTTTTATGAATTAAGGAAACATAAACCAATGATAAACATAAACTATAATGAAATGCCCAATTTTTTAAACATCTTTAAATGACAAAAAGTCAATGTAAGTTAACTTCTTAACTTTTAAATTTATTAATTTTATTTTATTTATTTTTGTTATTAGTTTACACGACATTTATTTTATCAAAATTGTTAAAATATTAAAAATAAAATTTATTCCTTGAAAATGTCCGAAGTGTACTGACGAAAGCTTGGTACTATACTTAAATCAATTGTTTTATTTTATTCAAGAATAATATTAAAGAAAATTTCTTCTGTTGAAAGAAATACTTCAAGCATCAAACTATAATAATATTATATAATAATATGATATTAATATATAATATTGTTCATTATATTATTAATATATATGATTAATAAGAACAATATATTATTATTAATAATATTATTAATAATATTATTATTATTAATAATATTATTATTATTAATAATATTATTATTATTAATAATATTATTATTATTAATAATATTATTATTATTAATAATATTATTATTATTAATAATATTATTATTATTAATAATATTATTATTATTAATAATATTATTATTATTAATAATATTATTATTATTAATAATATTATTATTATTAATAATATTATTATTATTAATAATATTATTATTATTAATAATATTATTATTATTAATAATATTATTATTATTAATAATATTATTATTATTAATAATATTATTATTATTAATAATATTATTATTATTAATAATATTATTATTATTAATAATATTATTATTATTAATAATATTATTATTATTAATAATATTATTATTATTAATAATATTATTATTATTAATAATATTATTATTATTAATAATATTATTATTATTAATAATATTATTATTATTAATAATATTATTATTATTAATAATATTATTATTATTAATAATATTATTATTATTAATAATATTATTATTATTAATAATATTATTATTATTAATAATATTATTATTATTAATAATATTATTATTATTAATAATATTATTATTATTAATAATATTATTATTATTAATAATATTATTATT
>JABUQX010125874.1:52500-57500 GCA_015478945.1 Trachelipus rathkii
ATATATATATATATATATATATATATATATATATATATATATATATCTCCACCAGGAGGGACATTGTCGACAGGATCCGGACGGGCGCCGGGTCAACAGGTCGGAGATATCTTTGTTTTTCTAACACCTTTATCTTACTTCTTTAACAACATCTCCAATCTATCTTTTCTGGCTGTTTCTTCTTTCTTGGTGATGAGACTACTTCTTCTTCGGTCGGGTGACGTCGAGAAAAACCCAGGTCCCCATAGATTTTATTGCCCTATATGCCAACTAATAGTAGGACTAAACAGCGTCCAATGCAAAAGCTGTCTCGGGTGGGTTCACCTGACCTGCTCCCCATTCCAAAAGCTCCCCAGAGATAACATAGGCTATTTCTGCGCAATATGCAAACCTCCCACTAGTATTCAAAACCCCCCCCCTCCCTAAAACTAACCCCCTAACTCTCAATATACTACAATTAAATATCAATGGCCTAACCAATAAATCTATAGAACTCAACCACTTCCTTAAAAAACATAATATCCATATAGCCATCATTTAAGAAGCCTCCCTCCCCCAAAATACCCCACTCCTCACGTTCTATGGTTATGACGCCATCTACTCCCCCTCCCGCCCCGCGACCCTCGTAACACCACCATCCAGAACCACATTACTTACCACAACACAACCCCCGACACCTCCACGCTATTACCAAACGCACTAATAAAATCCCAATCCTGTTCCATCCTTTTGAATAAGACCACCTATAATATCATCAATCTCTATATTCGCCACCCCACTTCCCCAAACCCCCCACCAAATAACCTCACTCCCCCCCTAACACCCTTATCCACATACCCAAACCTCATCCTCGGAGGAGACTTTAATGCTCACCACACTGCCTGGTACAAAGACTACCCCTCTGACACCCGAGGCAATCATATCCTTAAAGAACTAGAATCCCTAAATATCCTTAATTCAAAACACCTTCCCACCCGAATCCCTCCCCAAGCCAACCAATCCCCAACTTCCCCAGACGTCACATTTTGTTCCCCCTCTCTTCACCACTTACTTACTTGGGACACCATTACTGACCTACAATCGGACCACCTTCCTATTCTTATTTCCCTAAACTCCCCCCATCAACCCCCCACAAAAAAAACCATTACATACACTAACTATAAAAAAGCAAACTGGCCCGAATATACTAATTATATTGAAACTCACATTAACCCAACACAAATCCACGACATAACATCCCTTCTCTCCTCCATCACTCACTTAAACAAAACAATTATCAAATCTGCAAACCTTCACATACCCAAGGGACACAGAAAATCATACAATCCCAAACTAAACCCGAACATCAGCCAACTCATTAAACAAAGAAACTCCCTTCGAAAACTCACTCCATATACCCCCCACATCTCTAACCAAATAACAAATCTAAACAACCAAATCACTAACCTCATAACCACCAACACTACTAAAAAATTCTCTGAATACCTCCAACAAAACATCTCACGCAAAGACAATAAGAAAACTTGGCAAGTTATCAAAAAATTAACCACCATCTCACGAATCCCCATCTCTACCTAACAACTCCCTCCCCTCCCCTAAACAACAATCAGACAGTCTCGCTAAACATTACGCTAAGATCTCCCGCAAACCAACACACCCAGATAACAGGAAAACAAAAAAACAACTTAGAAAACTCAAACTAGATCTCAACCCCATACCTCCATTCACAACAATCATGATAACAGAAACCATTAAAACCCTCAAAAATTCAACAGCAACAGGCCCAGACTCCATATCTAACCTGCACTTAAAACACCTGGGAGATAACGCAATCCTCCTAATTACAGACATCTTCAATAAATCCTGGCAACTCAACTACATTCCCCCAATCTGGAAACAAGCATACATAATCCCTAAACTCAAACCAAAAAAAGACCCCAACTCCCCCTCCTCCTATCGCCCAATTTCTCTGCTTTGTTCCATCAGTAAATTGCTAGAGAAATTAATATTAAATAAAATTTCCCAATCTATTCCTCTCCCAGACTTCCAACACGGATTTAAAAGCAACCACTCTACAACCACAGCCCTCACTTCCCTCACACAACACATCATTAACGGCTTCAACCAATCACCTTCCCATAGATCAATACTCACAGCAATAGACATAGACAAAGCATTTGACACCGTCCCCACACACCTCCTAATTCAAAAAATCCTCCATTCCCCTTTAGAAAAAAATGACAAAAAATGGATTTCCTTCATCACCAACCGTTTTGCAAAAGTATTATATAAAAACAATCTCTCCCACTCTATCAAATTACAAAACGGCGTCCCACAGGGAGCCATTCTCTCTCCATTTTTATTCAACTTTTTCACTGCAGACCTACCCACCCCAATCCACCACTCCACCAAACTAATCACGTATGCAGACGACATTAGCCTCATTTCCCAACACTCAGACGTAAACACAGCCACACAACATACTCAAGAATACCTACACTCTTTAGAAAACTGGCACACAACAGAATGACAGCATCCCCCCTTAAGTCCTCTATCACCTTATTAACCACCGACCGACATCAATCCTCCCTCCATCCCTTAATTACTCTGAACAATAACCCCCTCCCACTTAACAAAACCCCCAAAATACTAGGACTTACATACGACACCCACATGACGTTTTCCCCCCATATTGACCAAATCACTTCCACAACTCAACGAAAACTAAACACCCTTTCCCAACACAACTTCAGCGACAGTAAACACACACTAACTACTATCTATAAGCAACTCCTTAGAACTAACTTAAATTACGCTTCCCCAGCATGGTTCCCTGCAATTTCAAAATCAAACACAAACAAACTACAAATCTCCCAAAACGCAGCCCTTAGAATTATCACAGGTTGTACTAAAACCACCCCAATCCAACATTTACACGATGAAACCTCCATCCTCCCCATTTCCACACATCTGGAGATGGTGGGGACTCAATTCTATCAGAAGACCCGTAACCCAACCCACTCTTGTCACCAAATTCTCTCCAATCCCCCTCGACAAAGACTAAAATCCCCCCCTTCCTCACCTGCACAATTTTATTACAACACTTATAATATAATTCCCCCGCCCCCTCCCAATAGGCCATGGAGTTCACATATCCATTCCCACCTAACAAACACTTACCTTCAAAACCGCCCAAATAATACTTTATTAAATACCCCCTCCCCAAAACTCTCCCCAATAGAAGAAACGCTGTCTAGAAGAAGCCAAATGGACCTCGCTCGGTGCAGATCGGGTCACCACCCGAGACTCATGCAATATAAACATAGATTTAAACTAGACAACGTCACCTCCCCCACTTGCACCAGATGCCACAATTCTCAGGATACAATAGAGCACCTCCTTCTGAGATGCCCAGCTCTCGACGCCCCACGTGCCGTCTTTTCTGTATCCTCTATCCTCGACCTGTGGAACCGCCCGGTGGCGGCGGCCGGAGACATATAGAGAGAGAGAGAGAGAGAGATAATATATATATATATATATATATATATATATATATATATATATATATATATATATATATATATATATATATATATATATATATATATATATATATATATATATATATATTTATATCACATCTTATCCTCTCCCAGTCAGGCTTACGAGCCTGTCAGTGGGGCCAACCTCCGCTTCCATCTTGTTCTATCCATCACGATCCCATCCGCCATCAGCTCATCCATTGCAGGCATCTGGTGTCTCCTCAATGAATCCTCTACTGTGTCTCTCCACCTCTTCCGCGGTCTTCCCCTCGGTCTCACTCCCTCCGGTCTCCACCTCCACCTCCTGCTGGCAACTCTCTCTCCCTGCATCCTCTCCAGGTGTCCCCACCATCTCAGTCTGGCTGCATCCATTTTATTCAATGGTTTCACACCCACGCTCTCCCTCACTGTCTTGTTTCTCACTCTGTCTCTTCTCGTCTTTCCAATCACTGTCCTCAACACATTCATCTCCGCTGTCTGAATTCTACTCTCCTCTCTCCCTGTCATGCTCCATGTCTCCGCCCCATACAACAGTATCGGCGTCAACACTCCCTCGTATATTGCTCTCTTCACCTCTTTGTTCATATATCTTTCAAGATGGGGTATACTGCTCTTACAGTCCTGCCATACTGCTCAATCCTACTTGTAATTTCCTTTGCACACCCCCCTTCTCTTCCAAATGTGCTTCCTAGGTATTTATATCTGTCCACATTTTTAATCTCTCTACCATCTACCTCCACTATCAACTCCTCCTCCTCCTCCTCCTCCTCCTCCTCCTCCTCCTCCTCCCAGCTTACTACCATAATTTCTGTTTTCTCCACATATATATTCAATCCTGTTTCTCTCAACTTTTTTGCGAAACACAGCACCATTTGCTTCAACCTCTCACCATCTCCACTCCAACACGCCAAATCATCTGCATATACCATGATGTCTATGATGTCTCCTCATATGACTGTGTCCAAATACGCTATAAACAGTATCGGCGACAGCACACTACCCTGCCTTACTCCAGTTTTTACTTCAAACCATTCCTCGTTTTTATATCCTGTTCTTACCTTACTTATGCTATTCACGTATGTACTTCTTACTGCCTTTATCAATCTGCCTCCAACTTCATAATCCCTCTCCAGAACTCTCCACAGCTTCTTCCTACAGAATCAAATGCTTTCTTCAAGTTTATGAAGGCGATATATGCCTTCTTATTGTATTCCCATGTCTTTTCCTGTATCATTCTTAATGCAAACATTAAATCTGTAGTACTTCTACCAACTCTGTACCCATACTGCTCTTCACCCAATCTTGGCTCTATTTTTTATCTTAATTTTCTTTCTAATATTCTTTCATATAACTTCGCCATGTGATCCATTAGTGAGATTCCTCTATAATTTTTACAATTTCCTGCGTCCCCCTTACCTTTATAAATGGGAACTATTATTGACCTTCCCAATCTCAGCA
>JABUQX010125874.1:62500-69528 GCA_015478945.1 Trachelipus rathkii
TTTTTTTTTTTTTTTTTTTTTTTTTTAAAGTTTTTTTAACTCTGCGTGTTACAGTTCTAGATTTAATCGCCACAAGAATGTGTTAACGGGTCAATCAAAATTAAAGGTGGTTTTAATTAAAAACTATAAAATATTTAACTTTTTTAATAATAAAAACTAAGAAACATAATATTTAACGACTTACGATCCTGATTTTAACATAGTATGATCGATAAAATGTGGTCAAAATGATACGATATTTACTTAATCTAGAGAGTAAAAATTGAATTATAGAACCTACAGCAAAATTTACTGAGTAAATTTTGATAACAATAACAAATAAAAATTTAATATTAATTAGGATAAAGAGCAACATACGTAATTACTAATATTTATTTACTCATATTTACTTATAATTACTCATAAATAAATAAGCAATGGTTCTTATCTCCGGAATGCTTTCCAAATCCATTTATGAGGGATTTATTTAACCGAAAAAAGCGAAGAAATTTCAAACAGAGGTGAAATATTAGGAAAAAAAATTTAGAATGGGCTTTTGCAATGGATATATAACGCTAGCAATAAATGTATAACAACGATTTCAAATTGGTCCATGTCGATAAATTTTTAAAGCATGAAAGAATAGGACGAATTATAAGTTAACAGGGAGTAAATTTATGCTGGTGTAAATATGGTCTTTGGATAATACCTCAGTGTTAATCCTTAATTTCATTGTCTCTGTATGTTGAAGGGTATAAACAGTTTTCTTTCTCATAAAGTCATATTTATTACTAATTGGAAGCACTAGAAATGGCACCGAAATCTAATATTAGATTACGGTGCCATTTCTAGTGCTTCTACTTAAATTAAATTTTAATTTTTAGGTGACATTATAATCTATTATATAATGGCACCTAAAAATTAAAATTTTTCTTTTTTACAAATGCCGACCCATTTGGGTATTGGTCCAATGTAATTTGCTTATAGTGAATTTTATCTCTAATCTTTCTGCTTCTATTTGTATATAAAGATAAAACACTGACAGGATCTATAATATTCTTCAACATAAGATCGATTTAAAGTTTTTGAATAGTTCAGTTTGAAGTATTCCCGGGTACTATCCCAAATCGTAGACAGGACATTAAAAAACTTTCAACTTGTCCAAAGCGTCGACAAATAATTTCTTGAAGGTAAAATGGTGGACAAAATTTTCTGCGACTTTGTCCCTTACAATATTTCCCTTCAATATTTTTAAAGCAAATCAGTTAGCACTAACCTTCCTTGTAATCAAATACAGGAAAATTATGCAGCGGGTCAGGGCCATAGCCAGATTTGGGAGGGGGTTTGAGATTAACAATATATATATATATATATATATATATATATATATATATATATATATATATATATATATAGTTATTATATATATATATATATATATATATATATAGTATATGATATATATATATATATATATATATATTATAATTCTTTCCTCACCTGCATTATGTTCCAGTAAAACACATTCCACAATAATCCATACATTTCTACACCCGTATATACTTACATTTGACTCCTTCACCTACATTCAAGGAATGTTTGCGAACTGATTGTAAAACTATTTAGCGTTAAAAATACATGCATAATTGTATTTATAATGAGGAATATGTTACTATGTATATGTATGATGTAAGTACATATGCATATATATATATATATAAATATCAGTATATATATAGCATATATATATATATATATATATATATATATATATATATATATATATATATATATATATATATATATATATATATATATATATATATATATATATATATATTTATCAAGAACTACCAAAAATACCATTAAACACAAATAGTAGTGTCAATTAAAAGCAAAATAGCAGTTCAATTTAATATCTACAGCTATTCTACACGATATAATCTACAATCATTATTAATGACAAAAATTTAACAGTCATTCAAAATCAGCGCCTTTTGCCTTGACATAAACCTTAAGTCTTTTCGGATAGTCATCTATTGCAGCACGCACGTCTTTCATCGCAAAGTTCTTCATGATACTCGTCAGAACTAGCTTTAAAGAATCAATATTTTGACGTCGTTTTTGAGCAGACCATAAGTCCTAAAACTGCCCATAATTTGCAATCCTAAGGATTAATACCGGTGCTGGCACCCTGCCAGTCGTCAACCGTCAAAAAACTAGGGAACATTGCCCTTGAGCCATGCATGAGTTGACTTAGATTTATGTGCCGTTGTTGAATCCTGTTGACAGGTTCATGGTTTATTTTTTAAGAGAATGTGACCCAGTGGTTTTACCACACCTTCCAGGACGGATTGCTGGTATACGGTTGCAGAGGTTTTAAAATCTTTTTCACAAAAATGGATGTATAGTATAACCCAAGGTTGTTTGGTTTACACCAACATTTTTTTTAAAAAACTAAATGTCTTTTTTAATTATTATTTTTTTATTTAAATAAATTCAATAAAAAAGTATTTTAAAATGAAATTATATATATATATATATATATATATATATATATATATTTTTATTATTATAATTATTAAAATAAATATTATTATTACATATTATTATTATATTATATATATATATATATATATATATATATTATATATATATATATCTATATCTTATATATATTTATATATTATATAAGATATATATATATTATTATTATTATATATTATTATTATATATTATATTATTATTATTATTATTACGTATACGCATATATATATATATATAAAGAAGTTATATATTATTATATATATACATATTATTGAATAGTTATTACATATATTATATTATTATTATTACTACATATATATTATAAATATATTATTATTATATATATATTATTATTATTATTATTATTATTATTATATTATTATTATTATTATTATTATTATATATATATATATATATATATATTATTACATATATATATTATTATATTACATTATTATTATTATTATACATATACACTCAGTGGCGACCTGAAGAACTTTACTACCAGCTTTCTCTCTTCTCTATATATATATATATATATATATATATATATATATATATATATATATATTATATATAAATTATATATATATATATATCTAGATCTTTGGTATATATATATATTATATATATATATATATATATTAAATACTTCGAATTTTCTTGCTAAAAACGTTTTTTATGTAAAACGTTTTCTTTGGTTGTTCATGGTTAACGATATTATTTCCGATTTATAATAATTATAATAACTATAATAATTTTCTTTCCATTATTGTTATATTTTAATATTTTTTTAATTAAGTTATTTGTTTTATTAAATATTACTTGTTATAAAATTATTATTTATAATGTATAGTATTTAAACATATTATTTATAAAAAATCAGTATTAATAAACAATTTTTGTAGTGTAAATTCAGAATTCAGACAAGGCCCGATCCCCGCCATCTGATTTGGGCATGAGTTGCCGCCATTTTTAATTGGTTAAAAGCGTTATTTTAATAGGGGTTATACTTATATTTTTCTGTTTTAATTTTGCATACTTTTATATTTATTATGTAATAATTTCAAAAAAATAAGAAAATTTTATCGTAACATTATGAAATTTGCAAAAATAGATTGTTTCTATAATGTTAACTCGTGCTGAGCACGAGTAGCACGAGTGCAGGAGTCGCCTCGATATATATATATATATATAGTAGCAGGTAGAGCAGTTATATATATATATATATATATATATATATATATATATATATATATATATATATATATATATATATATATATATATATATATATATATATATATATATATATTTTATATATATATATATATATATATATATATATATATTTAGCTAATACATCCTAATTTACATTATAAATAAATAAGACTGAAACTTTAGTAACTCCCTTTTAAAATATCGATATCATCAAAATATGAGTACAACAATCAAAAACAAATCATTTTTAATCATTTTTTCTGTTAGAAAATTAGCTATAAAATGTTACAGTAAATAACATTTTAGGGATTTGGGCCCAAGATATTGGAAGGGAGGAACACTTTAATACAGTTTAACTTTTCAAACCTTTAAAAATAATTACAAATTAACCGAACACATTTATCATTTATATTTTACACCGAAATTGCCCGATTTAATCACCACCCTTTTAATAGTGCTGTAAAGTTCTTTTTGGCATTATATATATATTATATACAGCATATATATATATATATTGTTATATATAGCAGTTACATATATAGCAGCAGTACATATACATATATTGGCTGGCTGGCTGGCTACTGGTTGGCTAAGGCTGGCTGCGTTAGCAGCGGGTATTGTTGGCTGCTGGCTATGCTGTTGTTATGGTATATTATGTTATATAGTTAAGTATACATATATATATATATACAGTATAAGTTAATTGATATTACTATGGTTGTTATTATTGTTATACAGCATATGTTATTATAGTTATGCTACAGTTATATAGCATATAAGTTGTTATATAGCATATATATATATATATATATATATATATATATATATATATATATATATATATATATATATATATATATATTATTAATATTATATATAAATATATATATATATATATATATATATAGTATATATATAGCAGCATTTATTATTATATATATGTTATACATATATATAATTAGCATATATATTATTATATTGTTGTTATTATATATATATATACATATACATATACCCAGTGGAAAAAGGTCAGAGATTTACCACATTCCATAGGAGTTTTGAAAAATTTAAAATCAGGGCCAAATTAAAGGCTGTCGTTCTCCGATACGCGGCGCTTGAAATTGTGCAAATCAACGGAAGTTGGGAGAATAGATAAGGGAGTGTGTTCCAGACTTTACCAGTAAAGTAAAGGGCATGTTAGACTGAGCATAGCACTTAAGTTTGGGTAATAAAGTTGGACAGAGAAAAGATTAGACTGTGTGTAAGACGAGTCGTACGAGAACTCCTAAAAAGAAGGAGGAGTTGTATGACCGGTAAATTCGGAAGGGCACAGTCCATTTTGAAATCAGTGGTATAAGGAGATTGATTGGAGAGTTATTGAGAGTGGGAGAGTTGACAAGTGGAAAAGCCCTAAACTACACCTTACCAAGGAGATCAGATAGGCGCAACTACTCCATATTGACCATATATGTGACGCCTACCAAAATACCAAGAATATTAAGAACAGAATAAAGTTAGAGTTGTGTGTTTTCAAAGAAAATGTTATAGTTCTGCGGAAGATTATGCCAATATATATATATATAGTATATATATATATATATATATATATATATATATATATATATATATATATATATATATATATGTTATATATATATATATATATATATATATATATATATAGATGAAGAAACTGGGTAATTGAGACATTGGAAACATCCATGCTTTCTTTGAGTTTAACCCAACTAGAGGTACAAGAAAGTTTAAGAGATCAGGAACTCTATGGCCACCTTCCTAGTGTCAGCAATTTGCTGCTGTTTGAGTCGTCTTTCGAATCGGAAGGAATAATAAAGAGTAGAGTTATCGGCCAAAGAGTGGATAGCAGACAAAGTAATAGATAGATCATTAATACAAAATAGAAAGAGTTGAGGATAAAATAGATCTAAAGGATAAATGGTGGCTTTCTATAACAGCAGTCACAGAATGACTGGATCAGAGAAATCAAGAGAGTTACAGAGAAAAGTATAAATACCGAAAGTGGAAATTATAGCTATGTGCCAGATTCTATCGAAAGCCTTCGCTTCAATATGTCGAACGTCACAATAAAGGATTCACCGAAATGCGGAAGATCGGCAGGAAACATTCGCCGAATGACGAATGTTGTTGAATGATCGCATTTTTCGTTTTTTTTTTCAATTTTATGTATTTTTCTGGATTTCATGCTGTTTTTTTTTGTTTTGTTTTTTTAAAATCCAAGTGTTTTTTTAAGGATTTCAGGTGTTTTTTTATCGTCCGTAAAAATTCTTCAGATGGCGAATGTTTCTGAATGATCAATTTGAGGCTTTTTGACATTTTATGAGTTTTTAGTATTTAAGACGTCGAAATAGGAATTTTCGAGTACGATAAGAGTTGTTTTTGGAGGTTTTGAACCTGAACTCGGGTTCTTATCTCCCCAAAGGGTGAATTTCGATTTAATTGAAATGTTTTAATGCTTCAATTGATCGGGAAATCATTTCTGACGATTCCATTCGTTTTCTCACGGTGCTTTATCACCAGAATGACGTTTAAATCATTTCTACGATCTCTGTTTGTGAAATAATTGTAAAATACAAAGATACTTTTAACCTATCCTGCTGGGAATCGATAAAGCGATATTGTCCTAGATGGATGGTTGGTGGGTCTCCGTTCTCAGCACATGTAGAATGAGGCTAGGCTTTCCGCATTTTAAAATTGATAAGCAGAGATGAAACAGTCTGCCAAAGTAGGGTGCAAGCTCAGAAGTTGTGAGGACCATCCGTCATCTTAATATTAAACTCAGAAAGAGCAAAACTAACATCTTAATTAATTAGAGGGAAGCGGAGAGGAGGAATAGTTCCAAAATCGTCTAGAGTGGAATTAGAGGGGAAAGTATAAGTAAGCAGTTCAACTTTAGAAGAAAATAAGACCGCATTATCATCATAAAAATACAAAATGAGAGAGGGGAAGAAGCAAAGCAAGAATTGACATTGTAAAATTGCAAAATGTCCGAAATAGTGTGAGATAGAGGAACCAGAATGACTGTTGCATTTTCTACGAAGGGTCTAGGGTTTTAGGGTCTCACCGAGCTGGTTTTTTGTCATTCATGGTGGAAATGTAAGAAGCACGAGATTCTAGAGTTGAAAACAACGGTAATTCCTGAGAAACCAAGATTTATCAGTTTTAGTTTAAGGAATAGGGAATGGAATATATACCTCCATATATATATATATATATATATATTTATTTATATTCATATAAAAAGT
>JABUQX010125875.1:0-10555 GCA_015478945.1 Trachelipus rathkii
AATATATAGTTGTTTCTGATAATAAACTACCCTGTTTTAAAATTAAACAATTCATTTAACTTCATATAACACATAAATTGCTGTAAGGTTGATTTTTTCAGGTGTTTCAGGTATCTCCATTTTAGAACTCTAAAAAAAAGTACGGATTTCCTAAATTTCAAAATCTTGAAACAATTCAATTTTCTTCATAATCTATATAAAACACTTTTATCAGTTTTATAACCGTATGGATTTTCAGACATTTGAAAAATAATAAATGTATAGGGGGGGTGTTCATTGAAATGCTATTTTAAAAAGTACATGAAAAGTGAATTTATTATTTATATAGTTTTAGGTGTATTAATTGACGGACTGACTTATGTACTAATATATTGTAACCAATTACATAATCCTTTGTTTTACTCCTCACACTATTACATCCCTTCTTCCCTCTTAAAAGATATTAGCGTTAGTGTATAGGAAATAAACATGTCAATTATAAAATATAGACTTCTGAATAATCCGTATTATCTTAAATTGCTGATGGGGCTTTCGGAGGTGCGAAGAAGGTTAAAAGTCATTGGCAATGCCCATAAGGTGTGCGAACATTTGAATAATATATTAATGAGTGTAAATCTTATTAAATTTGAGCTTTATACGGATTTTCAGCATTTGAAGCAAATAATTGTATTTTCATTGTAAAGTGCATAATAATACTCTCAAAATAAAAGAAGAAAAGTGAATTTATTTATGAATTATGTTTAGGTGTTCATTATATACAATTGTAACGTTTATCTAAACTGAATTCTCAATATTTGCTTTTTATATATACCAAATAATTAATCTCAGCTTAGTTATTGAAGATAAACCTGTTTTAATGATAAAAAATGTTTTTATATCATATTCTTATATAATTTAGTGACTTATGTTGCTTTAAATCTTTTTATACATTTACTGTATTATTTTAGAGAGAGAGCTATAATAAGCTTTATGATGACGGTATTTTCTAACTTATTCAGAGACTTTTTCATTATCTCGAGGTTTTATTTACACTACTTGGGTAAAACTTAAAATTGGAGTTTTTAACGGAATTCGCTTTCCTTTGACTCATTAATTTAAAAAATAAAATTAGTACTTTTTATTTTGAAGAGTTCTAAATTGCAGCAAGCAGAAAATGAATTTTAATAATAATATTGTTTATATTAAGGTTTATCTTCAATATGACGTCTTTTTTAATTGAAATATTAGCCTTTGATTTTATTGGTAGATAAGAGGTATCCAAATACTTTCACATTATTGTGAAAAACTACAGTTTTAAAATATAAAAAATTATACTTCTCAAAGAATATGCTTTTCTGATTATATTACTCATCTTTACAAACTTTTAAGTAAATATAGTAATTTTGCTGATTTTCCTTAAATTCATTCTTCCACAATTTTATTTATTTGGGTAAAATCTTAAAATTGAGTTTTTACGGTATTTTCAACATTTGAAAAATAATGATGTTTCTTTTATAATTTGTAATATTGATAAAGCTGATAATAGAGCATTTTAATTAATTGTTTTTAGGTGTCTTAAATTGATGTTAGATTTTGATTTTAAAATGAATAATTTCACTACTTGGGGCACAATAGTACAGAATATTACGTATAGAGGTACTGTGTAAATACCTGTTTTAATATTAAAAAAAATTTAAACATCTAAAAATTACGTCTTTTATTCCTTAAATTTTATCACATCTTACAAATTTAATTAGATAACTCTTTAATAAGTATAATACCGATTTTTTTCCTAAAATTTTCATCTATTGGTAAATTATGTTGTTAAAGCGAAGAGCAATTGATTCTTCTCTCCAACAGTGTGGTATTTTTAGCATTGTAAAAAATAATGGGTAGGTGATAAAATTTCACAATTCCAAAAAGCATAAAAACAGTAAAATATCTTACAGACATAGTTTGAGGCATTATCCAGAAATAAGATTCAAGGGTACACAGTAACTGTATTGATATCAAGTCTCGTCTTGGGTATATTACTTCCAAATATTGGTACGGACATTATTGCAGTTGTTTCGTGTTGCTCATAATAAATGTTATTAAACTTTTAACACAGGTCTGGAAGTTGAAAAGATCATTATATTTTTCCCCAAGCCAGTAACCAAATTATAACATGATAATCCTTTAGATTTTTCCTCCAAAATTTACAGTATACTTGTCTTCTCCTATGTGTAAGTCTTAAATCTTGGTGAGTTTTGTAACCCCTTTCATATGACTTTATTCTCCTGTCAGTATTGAGTGGTGTCTCTGAGGCAGATGTCTCGTATTCTATATAAAAGTTTATGCACGAAAACTTCCTGTGATCAGACTCCTTGCTACAAGTAATTAAAATGTTCACAAACATGAACTCTGATGGTTATGAGTAGTTGTTGTGTGATGTGTGTTCATTCACATTTGACGTTATTTTAGATTTGATAAGTTTGTCTTAGATATGGTGTGTATTTTTTTTTTAGTAGGTTTAGCCGAAATATATTTCATTAAGTTGTGAAAACCAAGTTTATATCAAGATCCATAATGAAATCGTGCTAAAATTATCGGTGGCTTCCTTTCATTGTTAAACTCCCTTTTCTCGTGTTTATCCCCAGTTTATCTATATTTACAACTTTCTGGTTAGATAATCTGCGTAATAGTATGTGAGGTTTTTCCCCCTGAGCGTTTCAACAATGGGAGTCAATAGCTCTTATTTTACCATCTGTATTCTCATATAAAAGTTTGGCGCTTTCTTCGTAACTCGAGTGTGATAATTTATTCGAGCATGTTGTGAGATGAAATCATGCTGTTTGCACTGATATATTGCAATATTCATTAAAAGCAGAACCACACTATGTTGATATAATCCTCTTACATTCATTAACGACAGATTATTTCACGAGTGGCTCTAAATGTGACGTATTGTCTGTAATCTGAAATTTAAATTCAATATTAATTGTTGTTCTCTATGCTAGACCTTTACCTAATATCTGTTTCAGTTAGTATAATGTGAATATACCATGTTATTATATTTAAACATTTTAGATAACTTCCTGTAAAACACTAGGCTCGCTCATTTCTTAATTTTACAAATTGTTATAAAGCTTCATAATTTAGTAATCTCCCACGCCTAAAAGAGGCCTCTGTATTTCGAAAATTTTATATTCCCCTAAATTGTCTATCATTTATATATAGTATACTTGGATATATGATGCTCGTAGAGAACTTTGGATTCTGTTGAAATGAGGTATTATCGGCATTTCCGTTATAAAATAAAATGTGTGTTTCATTTACTGAAATAGCAATTAATTCTAATACAGAAAAGAAAGATTTATTCTATTCTGTTTTTAGTGTCTTTAAAAGTGAGCTTGGTTTTATTTAATGATATTATCAATAGTATTGTGTTTTACTGAGTATACCATGATTTCATCATAGTTGTGGTAGAAACCTCGTTTTAGGACTAAAAGTAATTTATCTAACTTTCTAAAAATTACGTAGTTATGCTTGCTTTTTTCTCGGTAAATTTTCACTCACTTACGAACTAATTGTAAGGAACTTCTGTTAAACAGCTAACGAATTGTTGTTACACTAAATCATTTCCTTACACTAGGTTTGAAATTGTGTTGGCTAAATACTTTAACAATTGCAAGTTGTTCTTATAACCGGTCATTGTTCTTAGCGATTTGATAAAGTATATATAGTTTTCATGTTGAACCATGCATTCATAATAGTCTACAAGAAGTGAATCTATTAACTAGTTATTGAGCATGTCATTAAATTGACAGTTGATTGTATGAGAATTTCCATATTAAATGGTTTTATTACGGTACCAGATTTTCATTAGTGATGGTGAAAACCTTGTTTATCTAAAATAATTTGCAACTTCGTTAAAATTACGCTTTTATAACGTAAATTTTCGACATTACAAATTTAGAAACCATTAAAAGTAGTGATTTTCCTATCTCCAAATTTCTAAACATATTGATAATTAATTTTGGTAATCTAAATGAGTTTTGACGGGCATTGTTCAGCAGTATTATAAAAATATGTTTTCATTGAAATTGCTATTTCAAAAAGGCAGAAAAGTGAACTTATTAATTAGTTTTACGCGTGTCTTTTAATTGACGGTCTTTTAATGGAAATTTAAAATCATTATGATTTTACCATGAAAATTATTTTCATTAGTATGTGAAACCTGTTTAATAAAAAATTAAACCTTCCCTAAAAATTACGCATGTCTCTTAAAATTTTCACCATACAAATTATAGTAACTCCTTAAAAGTTCGATTTTTCCTAAATTTCAACATTGAAAATTATATATTCGATAAATCTTAAAATTGAGTTTTTTAACGGTAATTTTCAGCATTTGAAAAAAAATAAAATCGTTGATAATTGAAATGCAATTTCAAAAAGGCAGAAAAGCGAATTTATTAATAGTCTTTAGGGTGTCTTAAATTGACGTTATTTTTTTTAAGAAATTTCAATATTTGTTTTATATAACAAAAATATTTCAATTATTGTGAAAAAACCCTGTTTTAATAAAATAACATTATAACTTCTAAAATTATGCTTTTTCTAGAGTTTTAACATTACTCAAGTTTAATTTGTATTCAGACTCAGAGATTCTTTCTCTAAATTTCATCATTTTTAATACAAACTTTGGTAAATCTTAAAAATTGAGTTTTAAACGGTATTCTTGTTTTGAAAAAATATATGTGTTTTTCATGAAATAACCAATTTCCAAAAGCTGAAAAAAGAGATATTTTTATTAAAATTGTTTCTAATAAAGATTATACAGATCAAGAGCAATTTAATTTTAAATTTGATCGTTATAGTATACCCAAATATTTCATTATGTTTTGAAACCGTGTTTTAATAAAAATTTAAACTTTCTAAAATTACTATTTTTTCTTAAATGTTCACATTACAAATTTAGTACTTTTAAAAGTACGTATTTTGTTCCTAAAATTTCAAACATTTGAAAGTTATATGGTTAATCTTAATCATTGAGTTTTTTAACGGTTTGTTCACAGACAATTTGAAAAGAAATATTATGTGTTTCATACGAAATGCAATTTCAAAACAAGAAAAGACAAGAATTTATTAATTTTTTTAGGTGTCTTAAATTGAACGTTTTTTCTTTAATGAAAATTTCAATATTTGTTTCTTATAATACCAAATAATTTGTCCATTAGTTGTTTGAAAACCTGTTTTTAATTAAAAAAATTAACTTCTAAAATTACGGTTTTTTCCTTAAATTTTCACATTACAATATTTATTTAACACTCTTAAAAGTACGATTTTTCCTAAATTAACAAACATTTGAAAAATTAAATTTGTTAAATCTTAAATTGACCGTTTTAACCGAGTATTCTTTCAGCACTTTGGATAAAAAATAGTGTTCATTTGAAATGCAATTTCAAAAAAGCAAAAAAAGAATTTATTAATAGTTTTTTAGGTGTCTTAATTGACGTTTTTTAATGACAATTTCAATATATTGTTTTGATATATACCAAATATTTTCAGTTAGTTGTGAAAAACCTGTATTAGACATAAAAAAATTTTAACTTCTAGAAATACGCTTTTGCTTAATTTTCTCACATTCAAATTTATTAATTTTTAAAAGTACGAATTTCCCTAAATTTCAACACTTGAAATTAATTTGGTAAAATCTTAAATTGAGTTTTTAAAGGGAATTATTTTACGCATTTGAAAAAAAAAATGTGTTTCATTGAAAAATAATATTTCAAAAAGCAGAAAAAAGTGAAATTTAATAAAGTTTTAGTGTCTTAACAAAGATAATTTTTAATGAATTTCCAATATTTGTTTTTATACTACCCTTTAACGTGCTTTCCTTTTTTCACTGTTTATCTATAAAAAAATTTAACTTCTAAAATTACGCTTTTTCTTAAATTTTCACATTACAAATTTAGAACTCTTAAAAGTACGATTTTTCCTAAAATTTCAACATTTGAAATTAATTGGTAATTATTTTTAAATTATGAGTTTTAACTATCAATAAACATTTTTGCAAAAATATTCATGTGTTTTCATTGAAATGCAATTTAAAAAATCAGAATAATGAAGAAAATTTTATTAATAGTTTTAGGTGATTAAATAAATTGAAACGTTTTTTAATGAAATTCTTCAATATTTTTTTCATGAGTCACGAAAGTACCATCTGTGCTAAAAAACTGGTTTAAATAAAAAAATATATAACTTTCCAAATAATCATAGCTTTTTTCTTTAAACTTTATTACAGTTACAGAATTTAGAACTACCTAAAAAGTACGGATTATTTCCTAAATTTTCATCATTTTGACAATTTCAGTATTCGTATTCACATAAAATTAATATGAATTGTATACTTCATGATTTTAGAAGCGATTAAAAATATATGTGTTTCATTGTAAAATACAATTTCAAAAAGCAGAAATAGAATTTATTAATTGTTCAACCTATCTTACCATTTGACTTTTCTTTTTCATGTCTTTTTAATTATTCTACGTTGCTTTATAATTCTCAAAATTATATTCATTAGTTGTGAAAAACCTTTTTTATAAAAACAATTTAACTTCTAAAATTACGGATTTTTTTAAATTTTTCACACATTTACAATTTAGAAACTCTTAAAAATATGTTGTCCTAAATCTTTCAACATATTGAAATTTAATTTATGGTAATTCTTAAAATTGAGTGGTGCATACGGTATTTTTTGCATTTGAAAAAGATAATTGTGTTTGTAGAACCGTGTTGTAATGCGATTGTCGAAAAGCAGGAAAAACGCAAAAATGAAGTATAGTTTTAAGGTGTGCTTAAAATTGACGTTTCTTTTAACTGAAAATTTCAATAATGTTTTTATATACCAAATATTTTCATTGGTTTTGGAAAACCTAGTTTAAATAAAAAAATTTAACTTCTGAAAATGGACGCTTTTGTCTCTAAATTTTCAATTACACAATTTTATAAGACTTGCTTAAAAGTAACAGTTGTTTCCTATAACTTAGCAAACATTTGAAATTTTATTTTGGATAAATCCTTACAAAATTTGAGTTTTTTACGGCTCATTTTGCAGCATTTGAAGAAAATAATGTGTTTCATTGAAATGCCAATTTCAAAAAGCAGAAAAGCGCATTTATTAAAATAGTTTTAGGTGTCCTTAAATTGAATTTTTTTCTAAATCGAAATTTTCAATTTTGGTTTTTAATTGTTTAAAAAATATTTCAATTAGTTGTGAAAACCTGTCTTTAATAAAAAAAAATGTAAAAACTCTAAAAATTGAGCTTTCTTAAATGTTTTTCACATCAACGAATTTAGAGACTCTTAAAAGTATCGATTTTTCATAAATTCTCAACATTTGGAAATTATTTGGTTAATCTTAAAATTGAGTTTTTAACGGTATTTTCACATTTTGAAAAAGTAAGTTATTTTTTTTCCATAGATAATGCAAATTTCAAAAAGCAGAGAAGAGAATTTATTAATGGTTTAGGTGTCTTAAATGACGTTTTTTATGAATATTTCAATTTTGTTTTTTGATATTACCAAATATAACTCTGCATTAAGTTGGTGAAAGACCCATGTTTACATAAAAAAATTAACCCTCTACAAATTACGACTTTTTCTTAAATTTCACATAAACAAATTTAGAACTCTAAAAAGTAAGATGATTTTTCCTAAATTTCACTATTTGAATTATTTGGTAAATCTTTAAAAATTGAGTTTTTAACGTATTTTCAAGCATTTGAAAAAAAATATTATTATTATTATTATTATTATACTGGGGAACAAAATTTCTATTGATCTGGATATATTACTTGTCTCTTATGTAGTTTTCTGCGCTGAATCCAAAAATTATGAAAAAAATGAAAAAGAGCTGTCTTTTTAATAATTTGTCTTATCAATATGAAATTTTCACAGCATATATATTTGGGCAAGACATTTTATTAAGAATATTTGTTTGCATACCCCAATGTTTTTTTCTCTGTTCACGGGAAAATTAATTTTTTTGGAAATTTATTACCACGTTTACAAGTGAATAGTGTCAAAACTGGACGTGACATACAAAAACTAATACGATTTTTGTATTCAGCCCAACAAAATACATTAAAAACAAGTATAGGATTATATAGACAACAGAAAAAAATGTAAAATTTGTTGACCTGTGATAATTAAACTAATAAAAAACTATTAGCGACTATTATATATTAGCCAAACTAAATTACTTTATTCCTACTACAACCTGGCTTTGAAAACTAGTTAAAATTAAATTTAACTTCCAGCGAATTAAAACTTATAGTAATTACTTTTAGGTAGACGAGACGAGACGAGACGAGACGAGACGAGACGAGACGAGGCGAGACGAGAGTTTTGCAATATTTATTGTAACTATTATAATACCTGTGATCATTATAACTGTAGTATAATTATTATAATTTAATTACTAATTGTTTAAACTTAAAAGAGCGGAATTCTTATTTCAGACTTGAATTATGTAAAGTTGTGTTGCAATTAGTAGGCCCTATTCAGGAATGAGCTCAATTGGTTAATGAAAATTATATATATATATATATATATATATATATATATATATATGTATATATATAAAAAGATAGTAAATATACATACCATTAATTTATTTATATATATAGAGATATATATATATATATATATATATATATATATATATATATATATATATATATATGTTATAAATATATATATATATATATATATATATATATATATATATATATATATATATATATATATATATATATATATATATATATATATATATATATATATATATATATATATGTGTGTGTGTGTGTGTGTGTGTGTAGGTGTGTAGGTGTGTGTTTGCATAAACATAAAACTATGTAATATATTTATATTATGAGTTTATATTTTTATTGCAAATTATAACTTGTAATTTTAAAAATTCTGGATAAATTATCCAACATTATTAAAATATTGTTATTAACAGTAAAACCTAAAAAGTCAACCAACAAAAGAAATAACATTTTTTTCATATATTTTCAGTATTTTATTAGTTGACTTAATTATGGGACACTTTAAATGTCAAAAAAAAAAAAATTTTTTTTTTTTTTTTTTGGAAAAATTTTAATTTCATTTTTCCTCGATTTTTTGTCTTTTTTTATCCCATTTTTTTCCCTTTGTTTCTCAATCTCCATTTGTTTTCTTTCTATTTTTTAAACTGAAAAAAGGAAAAGCAATTTTTAAGATTTTTTTTTTTTTTTAATTTTTAATTTTTTTTTTTACTAAAAAAAAATTTCTTTTCATTTTCAGAATTTTGTTTGGCTTATTTTGAAGTCTTAAAAGGGATATTAAGGTTTTATGATTTTCCTCAAGCAAATACAGTCTATTAAACCAATACAAATAAGTTAACTCGCATACACACACTTATACAAATACACACACTTACACACACACTCACAAAAAAATATTTAATTTTTAAAGCATGCACAAAAGGTTGACAAATTCGATAAAATAAAATCTCCATTGAAAGATTTTGGTTAGTTAAAATTCAAAAAATGTTAAATAAAAAAAAAGATAACACTGGTCAACAAACAATTTGTCCCAAGACAGAGAATACCTGTTTCTTACATGTCTTTTAATGCAGAAATCAAAAATCGTATTGGTTTTTGTCTGTCAGGTTCAGTTTTTACACTACTCACATGTAAACATGGAAAAAATTGCAAAAATAAACAATTTTTCCAGTGAGCAGAGACAAAACGATTGGATACACAAACAGATAATGTAAATAAAATATGTGTTTCTTGCCCAAATATATATGCTATGAAAATTTGAAATTCACAGGATAAATAATAAAAAAGACATAACTGGTTTTCTTTTTATTAAAATGATAAAAAAATATTTTACACTTTTTTAGTTTCTTTGCGAATTGCGGCAAAACTGTACCTTATAGGCAAAAACCAATATAATTTTTTGATTCAGAGCAAAAAACTACATATGAATGCAAGTTTTAAATACAAGTCAACAAAATTTTGTTCATTATTGTTATTATTATTATTATTATTATTATTATTATTATTATTATTATTATTATTATTATTATTATTATTATTATTATTATTATTATTATTATTATTAACAATAATAATTATTATTATTATTATTATTATTATTATTATTATTATTATTATTATTATTATTAACAATAATAATTATTATACTGGGGAACAAAATTTCTATTAACCTGTATATAAACTTCTTTCTTATGTACTTATTTTGCGTTGAATCAAAAAATTATATTGGTGTTTGTCTACAAAATTCAGTTATGCCACCAGTTATATGAAAACTAAAATAAAGCAAATTTTTTTTCCTACAATTTCATAAATGAATAACCGCTATGTCTTATTATTTTTCCTATCAATGTAAAATTTTCACGGCATATATTCTTTGGCAAGAAATTTTATTTAGAATATTTGTCTGCATACCCCAAGGTATTGTCACTGTTCACGAGAATATTAAATTTTTTTTTTGCTATTTATTTCCATGTTTACATGTG
>JABUQX010125876.1:0-40250 GCA_015478945.1 Trachelipus rathkii
GAGGATTAGTTAGAGTAGGAATTATAATAATAAATATAAATAATGACGATCGTAAGATTATATTAGAGAATGTATAATTATAATTAATGAAATTATATAATTAGAGTAAAGAGTAAATAAATGTTTTTTGTAACTTTAATATATATATAATCATTTGTTAAATAATTTCATTTGTTAAATATGACTTTTGAGAGTGAAATAAGTTAATAAGAGATAAATGGATAAATTTAATACCTTTCATCATAAGTATATGTAGAAGGCTCATGACACTTATCTTATTTCACTCAAAATTAACTTAATTATATAATATCAGGTTTTAAATGTACGATCATTTGTTTGACTTGTTCTTACAATGTATACACTAAACTCAATTAAGGAAATTTATACCTTATCTTTATTATCTCATCTCACATCTATGAACTTTAAATATAGTATAAATCAATTATTTTTTACTTATAATATTTTACTTTTACAATTTGTATATAAAATTAAAAGTAATTATTTGTAGTAAATACAAATGTATTATTTGCAATATCCTTGGCAGAATTATTAACAGATTTTCTTGAAAAATATTGATCTACAAAATAAGGTTTATTATTATTATATAAATGATACTGCTCTGAGGTGAATTATCGAGTTATTCAAACTAAAAAATAAGTGATACACCAATTAGAACGAGATGAAAAGTATGAGGGGTTTGAATATACTCAATTTACTTAAACATACATAATAAATCAATATATTAATTTATTCTATTATAATTTACATTAGTGTTTTAAATTGGCTTAAGTTTGTAAGTATAGTAAAATTTATAAACTATGTTAAATTTTTATATAATTATTATAATTTATAGTAATTAAATTATGGGTGGAGTTATATGCAAATAAAAGGTTAAAATTAAAAACACAACAGTACATAAAACTTTCATAGAATATATACATGGATATAATAATTTAAAAACGTTTTTTGTATACAAATTGGTTGAATTATTGAATTAGAATTTTCTAAGGTGATATTTAGATAAAATCATATAGAGTATTATTTGAAAAAATAATTAATTAAATACTATATATAATAATTATAAGATATAATAATTTTAATAATTAAGTAGCAGTTGATGTGAATCCAGTGTTTGAATGGTATTTAACATAATAATGTATATGTAGTGACTTTATATTATAAGATACTGTTTTTATTAAAAATACGCTTAATTTACAATTTTAAAATTAATTGTTATATATAATAATATAATTTAAGACTAATAACATTTCGAGTATAATTTTTTATAAACATTAACTTATATAGAGCCTGAAGAGAGACAGAAAACCTGTAAATAGGTCGATATTTACAATAGTACATTGAGCAAAAATGTACAATAACATATAGAACATAATTAATTGAATTATAAAGATCAGAAAATATTTATGTATGCAATTCATAATTAAACGTATATTACATAATAATCAAGTAAAACTGTGTTAAATTTCATTTAAAAGATCTAAATTTAATTAAAGCCCTTCAATTTTGAAGACTCCAATTTATAGAGGGGATGAATCCTACTACTTCTATAAGCTAATATGAATAATAAAAATAATGATGGATGGTGAAGAATATATATATATCAGTTCTTATGGATCTGGGTTATTTATTATTTGGTTATTTGAGGCTTTATCACTATTTTTCTCCTCCACTAACATTAATCAATTAGGGCTAAAAAAAATTCTCTTCACACTATTTCTATGAATATATATTCGGATATGGAGTGCGTAGTTTACCTAATATGGTTATATGTTTGAGATTAGCTTTTATAATAGTGGATCAAAATTTTTTTAAGTATATATATCAGTATCTAAAAAAATTATCTAAAATATTATGGGTATATATTATTATAAATTTGTGCAATAAAATAATATTGTGAGTACATGTGATATATTATATAATAAATTATATATATATTATATATATATATTATATATATTAAATATATTATATTATATTTAATATATATATATATATATTATATATTAATAATATATATATATAATATATATATAATATATATAATTATATAATTATATATAATTAACTTATTATTATTATATTAGTAAAGGTAAATATATATTAATATATTTAATATTATTAATATATATATTAATAATAATATATATATATATATATTATTTATATATATTATATATAGATATTAATATTATATTAATCCATTATATGATTCTTTATAGTCAGTAGATAATTTCATGTCTCTATGATATGCAATAAAAACCTATAATTATATTAAGAAAATTTTCATATAATGTCACACAAATTAAATAAAGTTTATTATTTTCTCATTAAATAATGAGAATTTATAATTTACGTAAATTATTAAGAATTTCAATAGCATATCTTGTATAAGAATTTTGGTTTTTTCCGTAAAGTTCTTTTACAATTTATTATCCATTATATAGTTATATACATCACATTAGTTTTAATTACTAACTAACTTCAAATCATATTCCCTTCAATCATATAATATATATACATATTATATATATATTATAATATATATATAATATATATATATATATATATATTATAATTATATATATATATATAATATATATAGTATATTATATATATATTATATATAAATATATAATATTAATATATATATTATATAATATTAATATTAGTTAGTTAGTTATAATTTCTTTCTGAATACACTAAATATAATTTTTAAGTCCAGATAACTGTTAAAAACATTGAAAATAATCTTACACAAAATTAACACATTGTTATATTACACAATCTGATCTACATCTCAAAACTCTCATGGATTTGGGATGCCATTACTGCACAGAGAGAGTGAATGTGATGCCCTTCAGACGCGATAAATACGTTTCTTTTATGTTATCTACCTTTATTATAATATATTAATTAAATTATTAGTTCTCATATATATTTTAATTATAAATATTAAAATTAATTATATTATTATTAAATTTAATCATTTAATTATTTAATATTATTATTATTAATTATTATTATTATTTATATTTATTATTATTTAATCAATTATTATTGTTTTATTTAAAATTATTATTAATATATATATATATATATACGTTTATTAAATATATTAATTATTTAATTATTATTAATAATTTATATTATTAATATAATTTATTTATAATTAAATTATTTTATTGATTTACTTTATTATTATATTAATATTTATTATTATATTTATTATACTATATTATTATATATTAATTTATTAGGAGTGACTGTAAAAAATTTATTGATTTGAAATTTTGTCACAAACGGGGAAACCTCCTACTATATATAGTGAATTTGATTCCTCTTTTCCAAGATTTTAGGTAGTAACTTTGTAACACAATTGGAATTGCAATGTGAAACCCATGCCGCATTTGTGCGACTCCTCAAAATGTTACAATATCAAAATAACGCATATTTTTAGGTTGACGCTAAGCACCAGTGTGAGTCGTTTGGGGGCCACTATCTTTTCCTGTGTTATCCTTCCCTCTCAATTATTTATTTTTCTCATGATTTAATTTTGGCCTTTCAAAATTTAAAGACATATTTTAATTTTTTTCAACATAATTTTAAATTATTATATTTCTATTATAATTATTAATTATTTATTTCACTTTATCTTATATAGTATCGAAACTTCATGCTAAAAAATCATGCATCACAGCAAGAAAGGTAATATCTATAATATTCATCATTTCATGTAAATTTAGATTTAATGAGAGTCTTTTTCTTTTTTTAGTTTTCTTATTAGTTTTGATTAATTTTATTTTTTTATACATCAAACCTAAAATTGAACTATCTTGGTTACTGTATAATTTTATTAATTTTTCCAAATTAAAATTATATAAGATTAGTAAAAAGATAAATTGATTTTCAACCATCTTTATTATGCTAGAGACAGAACCAAAGATAAATATTTTCATAATTGAGTTAAGGTATTACGACACTATCCGGACATAATCGAGTATATCTTTTTGTATGCACATTGTCTCTCTCTTTTCACCTTTATTACTAATTTGAGTGATTCAACTTTTGTTTCACTATATTCATCATAGTTTGCAGTGTATTTATTAAATTATGAATCTTATAAAAGATTTCATGTATTAACTTAAGAAATTACAATATCATAGAAGTTTTTTGAGTTTTTCTTTGGAGTGTAGATATAAATGACCTTTCGAGTGGTAATTTCACTACTATAATAACATGATGTAAAGATGCATTTATTTTAACATATATTAAGAAGAATGTTCGAACGAGGATATGCCGCTATCGTTGTCGACGCTGACGGAGGTCGAGTGGGGGAAAGTTTATTAACTGTTCAAATAGAAAACAAAAGTAAATATGTATAGTTACTCTAGGATAATTGTATAGTCTGATAATTCGCTCTCATTAATGTATGCACTTGTTTATGATCGAACGTATAAAGAATACAATGATGAGTTTCTTTTATGAAAACAAAAGGGAAAAAGGGATGGCCGGCTCTGATGCTTGTGGAGTTGAATCTCTAAAGTTAATCTCGAGCTTGAAGAAAGAAAACAACATAAAGGAATATTTGCATAATAATGATCGTAGCCAAAATTTTCAAGCCGGAAATGTTTTATTCGACACATATTATGGAGAAGAATCATACTTTTATATTTTTGTCAATTTGAATATTATTCTATTCTTTGACATATTAACTTGTGAACATGGTTTCTGGTTATAATATATATTTTATAGTTTTTTAACAAAAGTCAAAGGTGTAAAAGCACAAAATATTAGGAACCTAAGAGATCTTCACGTTTAATTAAGAATTTGAGGTATTGGTCATTCACTGCTGCTAATTGTAGTTGATGATGGAAGAGAAAATCACAAGCGTATGAAAGGTTACGAGGATGTCTTTGCAAATGTGATCGTATTATGTTACTTATCTTCAAGAAATAAGAGGAGTATACTTCCTGTGACTATCTCACTATAATCAAAACGGGATGGACAGCGTGAGTTAAGATTATTGGAAATTTTTAACCATGAAAAACATATCTTCTGTTGTTGGATCAGTGTAAGGTCTCATGACAGAAATGCCACATACTAAATACTACATACCTACTTATAAGAAAACACTCTTGGGTATTAATTGAATCCGAGTAGGTAAGTTAAAAAGTGTCAAATAAAGACAGTTATTCAACCATCCATGAAAGGCGAAAAGTATCAAAAGAAATACATTGAAAAATCATTAGGAACCGGATAAATTTTATTTATTATACTTTACATAACAACTAATCCCTTTCCTCTTCCTAAAATTAGTAATAAGGAAAGTCTCTGTTATAAGTTAAAGTTTTTTATTTGAGGAGATCAGATGAAAAACTTTCTACCAAAGCAACGGTCTCCTATTAGAACAGAGCAGAATAGAACGACACAGATAGATATGAAATTATTCTTTAAGGAATCTAAAAGTGGAACACGCAAGTCTTGTTTAAATGGTTCCTGTACTCTAGACCGCTAAGACTAGTAGATGAGTGAGAAACAGAAAGCATAGGCCTCTGGTCTGTTTTTTGAGTGTTTATTCGTGGCAGGAAGCAATGAGAGTATTATATTTATTAGCTCCCATAACTAGCAAAGAGTATTACCAAAGGCAATGTGTTTCGAACACCACTAACATCAAACGACAGAGGAAGGATACAGAATAAATGAGTGCGTGGTGTAATCATTTCTCTCTTGGATATACCATTCTTGGGTCTCGTAAACGAGCTGCACTAGATATCTCTCACTAAGTATGCCCGCCACCCATATTCTTGAAGTCATTTTGAGAGGTGTTTTCGAATGTAAGTTCGGATCAACAACTGGGCCTCAACCGATATATTCAATGAGATTCCAATTGTGCCTCGGCGAGCTCCACCCATGAAACAGATATTCAACGTCGGGTATCTATCAACGAAATTGTGAAAACAGACATCTATCTCTCTCTTCTGTGTAATAATCTCGCCAATCATAACTGCGGAATTGTAAACACTAAATCTCACGGTCATTCTCACAAACCTCCGATAGACGATTACATCACGTGAGTCCCTCTACAATTGGTATATTGGTGTCTCGTTAGGAGTCAACTCTGAATGGTACATCGCGATAGTTCGGAATTATAATCTCCCTACGGTGCCTTAGTCTAACTTCTCGCCTACGGTCTCTTGCATGGCCAAGGCATCTATTTCTGAAGATATTTCTTATTTCGCGGACAAATTTTCATAATAACCTGTAGTCATGGAGAACATACGTGCCTTAGTCAAGCTGTCCCTGTATTTTATCTCTCGTAAAGTGCACTGCATCACTCTTGCGTTCCAATACATTCTATTTTTCCCATTAAACACACACCAAATTTGAGGTGCCATCATTAAATCAACGGAGGCTTTGAGCTACTTTCTCTGCACTATAAGATTGGAAAATAGTGTTGGAGGAGCATCTATTTCTGTTTCCTTATGAAGAATCGATAAAGTTAGATTCTCTTGCAGAATCGATAACACTGGGTTAAACGAGGAAAATAAATTTATCAAATCCATTTTGTGGTATTGTTTTCTTAATCAAGATTATGGTGTAAGCCACTTACTGCCTGTTGTATGACTTTGTTCCCAACTAAAAACTAATATCACAGGAATTGTAGAGAGTCAGTAAATAATAGATTCGTGAACATTTTCGAAAACAAACAAGCTCTTAATGACCACCGATGCAGTTGGGGGCAAACTGTAAAATGCACGCAGAGAAAGACAAGAAATCACAACCACTTATAGTATCAAAACATGCAAAATGTAATCGTGCAGGACAACGCAGTAGATGACCAAACTGGGGTTAAACTAGGTCAGAGTGGGGTCTATTTCTGCTTTATGGATTTAATTACATTTTGAGAAAAGACGGAAGTACCATGAATTTCTCTTGAGGAAACTTGATATTCAGCCAATGGATAAAATATATTAACGGAGTAGGATAGCCGAAATTTTCATATATACAAAGAAGTATAAAATGTCCCTATATATTACACTACACAAACACTCCATCAGTGATTGTATGCTATGCTGAAAATAAAGAATATTTCACGCATTAATTCATGAGATAATAGAGTATATAATGAATTAAAAATAAGGTTAAAAATGAATAGTTGAATATTTTTAGGTGAAAATTTAGTGAAAGATGTGCAATACCTACCTTATAGATGTTTATGAGACCGTAAAGGTAGGTAAAGTGAAGAGACGGCGAATGCAGATGTACATTGGGGGACAATCAAGGTGAAGATAGAACGAAGGGAGTGTGTGGAAATCAAGATTTAAACGGAGTAATGACGACAGCAATAATATTGATAGATAGGGACTTTAAAATAAAACGGGAGGCGGTACCCAGTGACTTAATAAAATGGGCATATGGTGAGTGATAATGGTCGAGCAGGTGGCAAAAAAATACTACGAAAGGATTGCATATATTCAACACAACTCAAGTCACAGTGCAAAAAAATTCGCTTGCATCCTAAAGATGGCGAGAAGGAAGGCTAAGGATTCACTCATGTACAACTGCTTAAAAATCGGACTTATTTCTATCTTTTTCTGAAGGGTTCTAAAGCACCTTCTTAAGAATAAGATTTACCTTGTATATACACTTTATAGTTTTCTACTATTAGAGGAATAGATCTTGAGAATAAGATGAGCACCGCCAGGGATACTCCACTTGTCGGCAGCAGCAGTTTTGTACTTATTATTAATTAAAAATCACATACATTGAAATTATGTATGATGATGAGAAAGAACAAAGCATGACTCTCTCCTTGTCTTTTAATTCCGTACATAATTAATTTCCCATCTTGAAAATTTAAATAATTTTCATATCATCAAGTCGTTAATAGGAGGTTCCTAGTCCGTTTTGATGGACCAAAGGCGTTAAGCTCGGTTCCGCTATAAGTAGCAACAAAATTTGTATATAATTAATAAATTACTTATAACATCTTCGCCCTATTGATTTTGTAGACATAATCATAAGAAAATCATATTTTGAGAAGTTAACATAGATAACTGCCCAATAGACAATTGCTAGCCAGCCAAAATCGATTTATTGAAACTTTGAACGCCCAGGGGGCACGGGTTTACACTTCTTCATATCTGTTTCAGACTCAATATCGGGTTGGCTATGTCCGACATAAATCTTGCAAAGACTATGACTTCCTTTGTGCATTTGAGTGGGTTCGAGCGTTTTAGTAAAATATTCAGAGAAATGATCTAGTAATTTATTCTCACCACCATTTGAGCTACCACACACACTCGTATCTGTTATATTATACAACATCATTAACGATCTTTTAGACTTATCACATCTACCAATATCATTTCACTATATAAAAATGTATATTTTCAGGGCCAGCTACTGGGGGTCTTCTGAGAAATACTATGCTAGTTATTTAATAATATCATATCTGAGATAACCGACTCTCATAAATAAGAAATTCATGAGTCTCACTTGGTATATATATATTATTAAAAATCAATGGAAATACTACGAGGTAACTAATATATTTCTTCCAACTTAGGTATCGTCATTCTAAAATTTGTAGAAGTTCTACGCACTCAGATGAGGCTCTTAATTATTTATAGACATTGAGTTAATTCAATCAATCACTCTCACTGTCTCGTGAATACCATAATTAGTAATAGGACTTAAAGATCAAGGTGTTCAAAGATATTCGTGGAATGGTATATCTTTTTTAATATCCCTACTTTGTTAGTTTTGATCGCAGATTAATAATAGATATATCTTTTGTTATAATAATGATAAATAAAATTATGGATAGTTGCTCAATTGGCGATGCAATCAAATAAAAATGATTGATATTATTGTGCTCGATCACACACTAAAATTAAGTTTTTTCTTGAGAAACGATTTGAGAGAGAGAATACTCCACTGACCAGCAAAGATAAATAGCAGACATTTGCACATTTATACTTATTTATCAAATCTATTAAACTATTCAATAATATTTATCTTTCTGTCATGATATAACAAGCGAATTCTTCAGAGTTAACAGAACTATATTATTTAAGATTATTAATGTTACCAACAACTTCTAATCTTTAAAATAAAGATATAATTATAGCCTCGAGAGCCGTGCCATATTCCATGCCCGAGACGCTCGTATTAATGCAAGACAGGATGTGTGGTGGGCGGACAACTATTAGGCTTCCATAGACCCAGATTTTGGAGAGCCGATAGAGAATAGGGACCTCTCTCTATCTTGTTTTATTGTTTCAATTTGAAATAACATAAAAAAAAGAATAAAAATAGCTATGTGTGATCTTATAAGAAGTAGGCGATTTTACCGTACATACTTAAATACACATAATTTTCATAGATTCTTGGTTATAACAATCTTTCTCATAATAGCTTTTGCCTCAGAATGAGTTCCAGCTTTTATATTATAATAAAAATTTTAAAAGCATTATTTTATAGTACTGTTTTCAGTACATGGTTGCCCTACAAGTGCCTGTAACCCACCCTTTATTTATAATAATTTTATAATATTCTTTTATAATGTTTTTTAAAGTTGGTAGAAATATTCCGTAGAATTTATCTCATTTTTAGAGACAATTCCAACTTTTTTTTTTTTTTTTAAAGCCTTGGTCTCATGCCTACCCACTCTCGTGATGACGGCAGAGGTCTATGGGAGAGCATCGCTCCTCCCACTTATGGCATGATAAAATTTAAAGTGCTAGCGTTTGAATTCGAATAATATACTAGAACCTCTGCATCATAAAATCTCATAAACAATTCAAGCGAATAGATCTTCTCAATGACAAAATAAATTCAAATATCATTAGCTATTTATCATGTGACCAATTATAATAATTTCATTATATTTTTAGTCAGAGGAACCTTCCTAATCTAATTACCATACTTAATAAATAAAATACAATAATTTTTATTATGGAAATCCCCAGCATGCAAATTTTCCTATAGACCCAAGGTCTTTACAAAGTTGTTTTATCCTAAGAAAACAAAGTTACAAATTTCTTTCCTTAAAAAAGGAAATTTTTATTACCAAGTTTCACGGAAGATCTTTTTCGGTACCCATGTTACAAAAGTATCTCAAGAGTCTTATTTTACAAGCTTAACCTCCTTTCCCTCCAGATTTTGGGGGAAGTAAGAATCATCTGATGGGGCACATCAATGTTCTTGCTAACGGAAAAATCTTACGAGTCCCTTTTTACAATATATTTTTGTTACACATTTTAACCTCCTGTTCCCTCCAGATTTTGGGGGAATGGGAGTGAGAATGATGGGGGATTCCCTCATTCTCGTTCGCTATGAATAAGTTCCTCTCTGACTTTTAACTTCTTAGGAAAATGCGAGAATTTTCCTTTACATGCGAGTTTATAATTATTCTATGTCAGCAAAACAATTCTATTCACTTTTGTTACTTATAACATTATTATGCTGCTGTGTCTAATATATTTTAATTACTTTTAATAAAACATAATTACAATTAAATCTGCACTTTAAAAAATACCTTTGTTGATAGACACCAAACTATATGCGTGGGAGAAGAATTCCTGTCCTTCTCTCGATGATCTCTGGACAACATTAACAGCGGTTCAGCGCTTTAACAGACAGGCGATTTTTAAACCTTAGTCTCAGAATAGAGGCGAATTTGAATTTTTGGGGTATTCTGTACTTCCCAAGTTTATTTAGGCCTCTTTTTCATTATTGTGAGACTTTATTTTTTTCGTTGTTGTTATTGTTTTTTAGGCTCGCTTGTTCTTGAATTTCAAATTTTAAACGAGAGCTTCTTTTGAGGTGCTTTTGGCGGGGTTTCAGCGGCGGGGAGTTTTTCTTCTCTCTACCCCCCCCCATACACTAGCTAGCATCTCAAAGCTTCCTTTTTTTTGAAATTCGTTGGAAGATTTTTTTTTTTTTTTTTTTTTTTGTGAAGCGCAGTGATTTTTGTTTATGAAAGGACTATTAATGCTGGTTAACGACTTTTTTATTTTCTTTTATAAAAAGAAATTTTTCTTCACGTTATCACTTACGATTTTTTAGTATTAACAATATTGACCCTCAAGACTTTACTTTTTTAATAACTTCACTTGGGTAAGTTCAATACTGTACATTTTCATTATCACAGCGGTTATTTAATATTATCTAATGTATGGCCCTTTTAATCAAAAAAGATTGTAATGATCGAATGTCATTCTGGGTTCAAACAAAATATGTACACGAGTAGTGATGTCATTAATTAATTTAAACATAGAAATAAATCACTCACTTCTCGAATACCAATTAATAATAAAAGATCAAGGTGTATCAAAGAAATTTAGCTAAATTTCTTTATTAAATATCCCTCTTGTTAGTTTGATTCAGATCAATATAGGTAATTTTTAATATTATGTAATAAAATATGGATATTGCCATTGGAATGCTTAATAAAACTTTTGTTATTATTCGATTTCAAATTATATAAGTTTTTAGAATGATTGGCAGGGGCGGAGAAGATACTCCATAAACCCGCTAAGATAGCTTTTCACCATTCTCTATGTTTTATCTTATTACAGTCATTATTGAAATCAAAGGTATCAGCGTAATAAACTATGACTCTTACAGCGATCTTATTATAGAGACAAGATACTCCATGATCCTGCTAAAATAGCTATCACCCATTCTCTATTTTTTTTTCTTAATTACATAATTATTGATCAATACAGCGTATCAACTATGACTCTTACAAGCGATCTTATTATTATAATAATTAATTGATTATTACATTTTAATTTAAATATAGAATAATATCAGAGCGTGCCAGGGCCATGCCTTGGACACGTCTTAATGGCACAGATGTCGGTGGCCGACTAACTTCCCTGTCCTCAGTCCAGATAGAACCGGTGTTTGTAGGGCCCTCCCCTTCTGTCTTTTAATTGGTAGTGGGTTTCCATTTTTAGTAATATTTTAATATATTTTCGTTTTTCCAAGCTTGACTGGCCTAGGTTAACTTCCCAGTAGGAAAGGTCAAACACTTGAACAAATATTAGTAAAGCTTTTCGTGTGATCTTTAGAGGCTTATCATAGTGACCTTTTGGTTTGCTATATTATGGGAGATTTTGGGAGAAATTTTGAGTGTTTACCTAAATTAGGAACTCGTCATGGAAAAGGCCTAGGTTTATCAGCATGTTTAGAAATTATCAGCATTTAATACTTACCAAATAAAGAAGTTTCAGTTAAAAGCATAAAATGGGAGTTTTGATATGATAAATCAGTATCGTTTTTATATAAAATTAAATATTTTAAGTAAAATATGCTTAAAGTTAGGTCCAGTAACATTTTTATTTATTGATAATGGGAGTTTGTTATTAGGAGTAAATAGAGCCAACAGAGTCTTTGTCGGGGATGCTAGTCTAGCAACGTTCCAAAATTTAAATAGTTTAGAATTTTATAACACCATCAGTAATGAGTTTGAATTCTATTTTTGTTACTGGGCAGGAATTTGTTTGTTTGTTTAGATAAAGCATTTGCTATAAACATAGTTTCATTTGAAATTAGAAAATTACATAAATTCAGTATATTCTATAGAATAATTTAAATACCAGTTTAGGTCTGATATTTTTGGATGAGAGAATAATCATTATGTCATTTGTGACTTGCAGATTATTTGTACAGTGTGTTGGATCCTAAGTTGAGAAAATGACACGTCATCGTTCTAGAACATTCTGCGGCGAACCAACGGACGAACACACTACCAGATTTCAGTTGGAGAATTTTCCAGTCGTGAAGACAGACTGGTTTTGAGCGTTAGATTGAGAAGACTTGTTTGGAGAGTTGGCTTGTAAAGATAGATTTGTTAAAAAAGAACTTGTTTAGAAAAGATATAGTTAAGATAGATTCTTGATTAAAACTTTGTTAAAATTTTGTGGAGGTCATTCAACTCACATTTTCGTTATTCTGTTTAAATAACTTAGTAAACTTTGACTTGTTATTCGTTTATATTGATTTAAGTTTAAGAAAAGTTCGTGAACTTATTTGTGTTAATTATATTTTGAACAAGTTTACATATTATATTAACATACATTAAAAATACGTTATATTGAATTCGCTTGTTAAATGATTTATGCACAACATTTTGGAATTGTAAATAAAAAAGTTAGCTTTGCTAATAGTCATTGTAAATAGAATAATAATTTAAAATATAATCTTGTTATTAAAATATTTTTATCTTCGTGGTATTTGATTCCAATAATAAGAGTTCAATTGAATTTTGAGTTTAGAATTAAAATAGAGGATTGTCTTAATAAATTTAAACTCCTGGTTAATAACTTAAAATTACATCGTGCATTGAAAATAAGTTACCAGTTGAGTTACAAACAGAGTTTACAAATTATTTCCACTCGACTTTTGATTTCATCAGTTTAAGTGACATTCTACATCAGCATTGTTTCCAGATCATCTTCGAATATTATAAGGAAATAATTAAATTAATCTTCATAGAATAAGTTACTCTGCTTGAAATTAACCTAGTTTAGACATCGTTTGATTTATAAAAAGAGTTCCACTTTGAGTAGTAAATTTGGAGTCAACAATCGACATATGTTTTGTTGAAGTAACTACCAGCAAACTAGTGAAATATACACAATATTTCCAACAGATAAAAAATAAATAGTTTAAAAAAGAATTAACATAACAAAATTAAACTTCGTAAATAATTTATAAATTAAGACCGTTAAATAAAGTAAGACCATTAAATAAATAAAAAAGTATATTATTTATCTTATGGCATTAACTGCTGTCAGATAGGAAGTCTTTCAAAATGAAGGAAAAGTAAAACAAGTAATATAATTTTACATGAAAGAAAAATATAAATAAAGCAATAAAATAAGGGACGGAGAGAGGGTAAGGTGGACCCATGCAGGGTGTTATTTGTAATACAAACTTGAAAACAAGTTTAATATAGCAATTAGTTTAAAGTTCAAAAGGTTATCATGATCGAAGCTGACTATTAAAAATGCAAGCAAAAGCTAAAATCGTATAACCACAGATCTGAAAAGTAAATAAAAGAAATTAGGTAAAAAAATAATTAGATAATAAGATGAAACATCAAATAAATTAAAATTCAAAATAATAGTAGTTTCAAAATATAACGAACAAAAATAAAACTTTAAGTAACTTGTAAAAAATAAGCGAACTAGTGTAAAAGGTAAATAGAATCAATAATATATAGACTAATACTAAAATCAAGAACAATAAAATAAGACTTTAAGACATAAGAATACAAATATTTAAAAGAACGCAAATAATAAGACAACAACAAGTATTTTATTTTTATTTATGTTAAGAAAACACAACGCAATGTACAAACTTTCAAGCAAATTATATATATATTTAGAATATATTATATATTATACATATTTTATTATTTTTTAAAAAACATTTAACCATAATCTTAGTAGTTCAGCATTTTGTAGTAAACCACTATATCGCATTCGTCTACTACAACCGGTAATGAAAAAGGAAGCTCTCTTATTGGTTGTTTCAATTGTAATCAACATAAACAAGAATAAAAATAGTTATGTGTGGTCTTATAAGGTGTAGGCAATTTTTTACTTTACATACTTATACATACTTTACTTTACAATATATGCTTGGTTTATAGCAATCTTTCTCATAATATGCTTTTGCCTCAAAATGAGTTCTACTTTTAATATTATAATATAAGATTTTAAAAGCATTATTTTGTAGTAATAATATTCATAATCATAATAATATATATATATATATATATTTATATATATATATATATATATATATATATATATTATATAATATATATATAATATATAATATACCGTAAATGGGGAAAGCCGGTCACGGAGAGAAAAACCGGTCAGTTTAAATAAATGTTAATAATTTTTTTAAATTAAAAATTTTTAATTAGAAGAAGGTTTTTTAAGTAGCAAATAGATTAAATTTTAACCAATAAATGAAAAATTTAAGTAAATAACTTACCCTACTAGTCAAAAAAATTTCCCAAAGTTGGAAAAATTTTTTTTTTTTTTTTGCAAAAAGAATTCTATAGACCTCGTGAATGTCGTAGAATTAAGATATCAGAAATTTGAGTTAGGTGCATATTGGGAAGTCTATTTTTTAACGCTCTAGACAGTGTAATAAATTTATCTTTTAACAATTATTTTAAAGTTATTATTGTTTTTACACAATGTCGATAGGAAAACCGGTCAGGCGTCGGGAAAAGCCGGTCAGTAATAAACTTGTAAAAAAATGTCTATTTTTTTTTAGGTTTTTCAAATAATAATTTGTTTTCTATTTTTAATGGCATGGTAGACCATAAGACATTTGTTTAATGTTTTCTATAACTATCTTTCTTCTATCTAGTGTAAGGAAAAAAAAAAGTTCACGTGAAATGTGCGTACTACTCTATAAAACAAAAAAAAAAAAAAAAAGGCCTATTGTTAAAAAGTGAAAATATTATTATTCAAAAATATTAAAATTGATTGTCATACATTTAAAATTATAATATTTGAAAAATTTTTCGCAAAGTTCCCGTGAAATGGTTGCGTACATAGGCCTATCGGTAATATAAGTGCCCATTTTTGTTAAAAAGTTGAAAATATTTAATTATTATTATAGATAATTATTAAAAATTATTGTCATAATTTCATTTTTTTCAAATGCTTATTTTAGCATAAAAAAATGAAAAAATTTTTTCAAAATTTTGCTAAAAATATTCACTTTGCAAATGTTTAATAAAAAAATAACTTAAGACTTGTGTTTTTCAATCCAAATTAATTCTATAATAGTTATTAGACTTTATTAAAATTAAGATTATTAATTATAATTAGTTTGGACAAGCTACAAAAGAATAATATTTATGACCGGCTTTTCCGGACGCACTGACTGGTTTTTTCCAAATTCGAATTTTTTGAAATGAATATTTTTCAAAATTTTTTTAAAAGGAAGATTCATTCGAGATTTTTATTATTTTCATTATTCTAAAACATAAGGGAAAAACTCTAAATGTGAGAAAAAACTATTAAATATAGAAATAACTTAAAATTTCGATTTTCATGATTCATTAAAAAAAAACCCGGCGATTTTTGACCGGGTTTTTCCCCCCATTTTACGGTAATTATATATATATATAATATAATATATATTATATATATTATATATATATATATATATATATATATATTATATTATATTATATTATATAATATATATATTATATTTGGAGAATTAACAACAGTATCGCCAAAGCTTTATCAAACCAGCGAAAGAGGAAGATCATACCTTAAGGTTCTTTTTACACTTGCAGCGTATCAAACTGCACTGGTGAATAGCAATGACGGTCGCTTGGCCCAGACAGGATTTTTCTTATGCTCCGGTCATATCACCCTTTCTGCATCAGCGTTTTTGCTGGATGTATATAACAGAATTTCAATCGAATTCTTTTTTCCATCTATTTGGACTTACGCTTTTGTAATCCCTATTACCCAACCTGGGAAAGATCTAAGTTGGTGGGCACCTAAGACCAATTCGCTGACCTGTCATATCCGAAATTAAGTTGGAAAAGAAAATGATTTCAGGCCGCCTTTTTCATGTTCTAGAGAGTCGCCAGACCTTTTTCAAACTTCCAGTTTGGTTCCCGCAAAAAATAGCTGTCGACCGCGAATCCCTGTTCAAACCGGATTTTACATCCTGGAAGCCTCTCATAATGGTGGGATGGTTTTGGTGTCTTTTTTTTACCGTGGAAAAATGTTTTAACACACAACTTGGAGAACTGGGTTCTCCTTAAACTCCACTCGCTCAGTTTCCGAGGACAGCTCCCTCTTTTCATTAAATGCCTTCTGTCAAATAGATCCATCCAGATTCGGTGCTCTTCTGTTCTATCACGCCACTTTGCCTCAGGGCAGTGTTTAAGTGTATTACTATTTGCCTCTGATTCTGTGACACATTGTTACTTATACCCATGCGACGGTCAATTTTTCTCTTTACGTTGATGACCTTGCCTATATATAGACGGTGCCAGGCTACCATTTCTAGAACGGCGGCAACTTCAGCTAGCTATTGAGATTATTTTACATTGGGGTAATCGGCATGGCTTCACATGCTCACCCACAAAACTTTAGCAGAACTTTTTAAAGAAAAGGAAATCAAAGAAAAGCCTGCCACCTTCCTCCCGCAAACCTAACCTTATATGGTTCGCCCATTCCTGTAACTTCACAAGTCAAATTTCTAGGAATCATTCTAGATGACCACTTAACATACGCACCACACATTAAACTCCTGAAAACGACTTGTCATCGCGTGCTTGACCTATTACGTCATCTCGCCTCAAAATCTTGGGGTGCTGATCGCAAGTCCCTTTTACGTCTCCACATCGCTCTAATCCGATCGAAACTGGATTACGGCTACGTAGTATATGGTCAGACCTCCCCAACTCTACAACATCTGTTAGATCACATCCAAAACGAGGAGATCCGTATCTCCACTGGAGCCTTCCGATCGTCCCCCCGGGTGAACCTTGAAGTTGAATCCAATGTAATGCCACTCTCTCTTCGAAGGGAATACATCATGTGCACAAGTTATCTTCGCTTTCAAACCCCAATACCATCTGCTCTAACACCGATTCTGCGAAAGATACCTCAGAATCCTCCTTACTGGCCATTTGCAAACACAGTTTATAACATTCGTAATTTTCCCAACATACTTTTCTAGAAGATGCTGCCGTTTTCTTATGATTATGGGTATACACCTTTATTATTTTACTATCTTCCAGCATTTGATTTGTCCGGAGCAACCAAATCATACGGACTGTATTGAGGAGCATAATTCCTGTTCTCATTCGGCATTTACAGTGGATTTACTCCAGTGCTCTACACCAGAGGACAGTGTCGGTATATCCTGCCGTCTATCATGAGTTCATCTTGACCATACCCTCCACCATGATGGTCATCACGACCATATCCTCCGCCACCATGATTAAGGACTGGCCCATATCCATCATTGCCTCCTTTATGATGAGGATTATGACCATATTCTCCTCCATGGCGTCCTCCAACTTTTCTAGCCTTTGCTCCTTCTTTGGAGCGCTCAAATATATGAACTCCAATAAGTTGTCTTTTCTTTCCCATACGTTGTGGTTCCACTCTCCAATAGAATCGATGATGGAAGAAGTTTCAATTGAAGAATTTAGAAATGAGAATATGGCAAATAATATGTACCATACCTGATGAAGTAGTAAGGAAGTTTCTTTTCTAACTGACGTTTTCCAAGAGAACAAGAACCACCTTAACTATTTTTTCCGGATAAGTAGAGCTATAAACTTTCTCTACACAGAGGGAGATAGTCTCCGGACTCCGTGGGCCTGCTCGCTTGATGACGTTTCTGGGGAGGATTGTGAAATTTAATTTCTAAGGAATATTATTTTTAATTCAGGCTCTTTCTCGGTGTAATATTTCATATAATAAGAATAATAATTAATAAACAAAGAAATAAAAGGATGTTGATAATCTTTACACTTTTATGATTTTTTATTATTTAGAAAATGTACAAAAGGGAATGTTTTGGGGGGATGGATTACCAATAGATGATACTCCAATACTACAACTTAATAGATGCAAGTACTTAGTTTGATTTGGGATTTCAGGAATGGGATAATCACCACACAGTGATATAAATAATTATGTGCAAGGTCTGGTTATTACCGAAGTAATAATCAAAGATTTTTATTAACAGGTGTCAAAATAAAGATGATATTAACTGAGTTAAAAATTAAAGATTGGAATTTTAAAATGTGAATTTCGCTGCAGCAAGTTTAGAAGATTGCTAAATCGTGATTTAAAATATCTTGTTTCGTGGAGCACCTCGCTCGAAGAATCTGGAAGATCTCAACATAATCTTTATTGTGAATGCGCATCCTAAAATGTTTAGATCAGACTTAGTTAATTTTATCGTTATTAAATTCCGAAACTGCTATATATTTATACATTCATTTTGGATTCCATTTAATTATGTTAGCCTTCGACTTGTACTGCATATTAGGCTGCAAAACAGGCGATCTCTCTTCTTTGATTTTAGAATTGAGAACTCTATAATAAAAAATATGTCAAGATATATAAAAGGGACGATTTATTTTAGTATTTTTATTTCTTTTGCATTTATTTGATAATATTTTGCTCAGAAATATTTTCCTCTTTTCCATTTTATCAAATTATCAAAATTCAAAATCTTATAATTGCAAATACTATATTTAATTTAATAATACCCTATTATTTCCAATAGGGCAGGTCTTTGATTTTCAATGGCTGACTTTATCTATCTAATTTTGTATGGCAATAGTCTGAAAAATATATATTATTAATATATTTTTCTCCTTTCAGCTCATAAGCTTAATGACTTTATGAAGACATATCACATTAATTAATCTTTATATTTAGGTACTGATCTGGATGTGAAAATATCCAGTTATGCCTCAAAAATCAGTGAAATATTAGTCTTTAGCTTGTATTCAACAACTTTTATAACCTTATTAGGTGTGATATAAAACATGGATGTTTTAGATTCTTCAATATAAATGTTTATATATAAATTTACAATAAGCATCAGTAATTATAACTAGGAGAAAAAGACTTGATTAATGATATTTATAATAACACAAGGTTTTGAGATAGATGAAAAAATAATTATGAAAACGCATCCATCAATACAAATTACACATACAGGTGGAATACAACCAGCCTGCATGTATAAATTCCAGCCAAGATACTGATACTTTACAACACACCTGTACCTGTCAAGATACTGATACCATAAAGCAACATTTCTATGCATGAATATGATCTCCCTTATATCCCTCCGCACCAAATCTAAGCCCCCACCTTAATTTTCCATGTCGTTCAATGAACGACAAGGACCAAGAGGCAAAGATAATAGAATATTGGAGTAGAGAAGGATATTTCGGGTCTCGCTTTACAATTTAAATGAATACAAAATAGGGACATTTTACAAAAAAAAGGTTTTTTCTTCTTTCTTCGGACAATGATGAAAGTCTATTAGAATCATTAACTCCTTAACCTATTGCAAATAGGTTAAGTGTTTTTGCTGATTTGTCATTTTTGTTCTAAAAATGGTTCTATCCTTGTAATGGGCAGTTCAAATGGAAAGAGTATAATAGATAGCATACTCATGCCTGGAAGGATTTTTATAATTTTTCAGAGTAATTATCCGGATCTTCTTCAACATTGTTTTCATTGGAAAATTACAATTATTTAAAGAGTTTTCTTTAAACAAGAAATATACGATGGAGGGTGGCTTTATACTCTCCTTTCTCCATACATTTGCTCCTCTGATTATATTTTTATACTGTGCTCTGAAAATAAACAATTCAGAGGAGGTGATAGCCATTAACAGGGGCATGTTGAAGATGTTTGGACACTCAAGGTAAAGGAGAAAGTTACCGACCAAACTCAAACTGAAAAATACAATATATGCATTAGTAAATGAGCTTTTCACAATTTTCAATTTACATGGTTATGCATGAATGAATATTGCCCTACATTGATTAAAATTTTTTATATAATATGAATTTGTTGAAAGTTAAATATCTTCCTCATATATTTGCATGTAATTAAAGGTCTATAATAATTATAATCTTTTTGATTACAAATCATTACACCATTCTTAATCATACATCAAAATTTTTACTCAAATCAATTTTTTATATAAAATATAAGTACTATATAAGTACTATATTTTAAGTGGTATTTAGGAAAACACTATTAAACCTTAGTGTGAGTCAGAGACAGGGCTTCTTTTTAACCCATTATTGTTGGACTACCCATCAATTTTAAATGGAAACTGTGTACAAAGTGGATCTCTTGAGATATTACTCAAGGTCATAGGGAAGGCAAACCAGCATATACCCCATGAACAAGGATTGTAATAAATGTTAATCATTTTGATAACATTAAAGATTCTATAATGAATCTTAGTTCTGTCTAATCTAGACATAGTTTGGTTTTACTCATTAAACCTATTTGCGTGCTCCTGAATACGATGAAGTTGGAGACTACGATCTTCCAGATCCTTACTTCGACAAATCCATCATGGAAGTTTCTCTCTCTCCAGATCCAGGAAAAACCTGTAAAAATAAATTCAAAGCTCCTCCACCTTCAATAACTTGTCATGTATACATGGCAAGGTATTTCCAGCAGAAAAACAAGCATATATATATTTACATAGTTATATATGTATATATATATATGCATACACTATATATATATATATATATATATATAGCAAGAAGAAGTATATATATATATATATATATATATATATATATGTTATATATATATATATATATATGGTATATATATATATATATCTCAGGTCTCTGTCATAGGGTTATGCGGTTATTTTTATTTAATTTGAATATTGGATAAGTTCGGATACTCAGAGTTTTTCATACATACTGAGAGTAGAATTCATTTATACTCGTACATACATACATACTTTTAGATTTCATAAAGAAATAAACAATATAATTAATTGTTTATTCTTTAGTGTCAGATTTTAATTGGTTATAACCAACTTATTAGTTATGACTTATAAAATGAAATCTTTGTCAATTGATTAAATATGTATTTTTCAGTAAAGGAACAATAATAGAACGTCCATTAAATTCGAAATCACAATGATTTTCCAGAAGACAAATAAAGTGAAAGCTAAAATTCCAATTCATTTGGCTCTGCTTATATACTTTATTTTTGTTTTTAATGGATTTTTCTATTTTTACTTTATAAAGTAAGAAAAATTTATCATTTTTTCAGAAAAGTTTAGGGAAGACGCTAGCAAATAATTATAGTGAATTCCTGCTAAGCATTTCAAGCAACAGGGCTCATTTTTGGGGTCACTTCCATATATCATGGGTTTATCTGTATTATAATAAATATATACCTGCCTCTTAAAAATTTCTGTAAAAGCTGTTATAACTTTCGGGATGGGCATTTGTCCCGGAAGCCTTAACAACCTTAGTTTTTTCTGAATCAAATTACCTTGTAATTTGTATTTGATTGGGTGTTTTTGTAACTCGTCAATCAGAATATCTCTCACTTCCAAATGGCAATCCACAGACCCATACAGGAAAAGAGCAAAACATTTATATAAAGAATCTCCTCCTGTAATTTCCATTGGAAAAAATCCCGGGGGAATGAATTCTAGGGAGGGAGGATTTTCTAATAATACTTCTATATTCTCATCTATCGGAGAACGGGACAGGGCATCATCAACAACATTTTTGGTTCCCAATATATGACGGATTTCAAAGTCATATTCATTCAGTTCCTCCATGGTTCGAGCTAATCTTCCGTCAACAAGGCTCATATATTGTAAATATATTAGGGGCATATGGTCTGTAAATATAATGAATTTTACACCACAGAGGAAGGGTCTAAGGGATTTGACAGCTCAACTCTTTGTCAATTACTCCGTAATTCCTTTGTGCCCCATTAAAGGTCATGGAAATGAAGGCAGTTGGTTTACGGTCACCACCTTGTATTTGTGAAAGGCAAGCACCAGCCCCGAGGTCTGAAGCACAGAAAATTTTTCACTGTTGGTCAGTGATCAGGGAACCCTAACAAATTTAAGTTTACTAATGCCTCTTTTAAGTTCTTCAAATGCCTGCTGACATTCAGGAGTCCATTGGATAGATTTTCCACCCGTCTGACACGATAATGGTTTGCTAATCTGGGAATAATTAGGGATATGCCGCCTATAAAAGTTTACCATTCCCAGAAACTGTAGTAATTGTTTAACATTGGTCGGAATGGGAAATTCCAATGCTCCTTTTATATTCTTCTGAAGGGGAAGTATTCCTTTCTTTGAAATATGGTGGCCCAAAAATTCCACTTCGGTACGGCAAAGCTGGGTTTTACAAGGTTTCAGTTTATATCTGTTTCTTTCCAAAGCAAAAAGAACTTTATCCAAAGTAATTAGATGATCCTCTACAGTTTGACTGAGTATTATAATATCATCCAAGTATACCATTACTTCGGACCATGGCAACCCAGTTAACGCCAGCATCATACCACATTGAAAAGTCGCTGAACCATTTTTCACACCGAAGGGCATTTTTAAATATTCATATTGGGCAAAGGGGGTAGAAAATGCAGTTTTCTCTATACTTTCATGTTCCATTGACACTTGGTAATACCCACGGACCAGATCTATAGTAGTGAAATAAGTATCCCTGTACATATTATAGATCATGTCAATTAAGTTGGGTAAGGGAATGGAATCCGTCTTAGTGACATTATTAAGTTTTCGGTAGTCGATACACAATCGCAACTTACCGTCGGGCTTCCTGACGGAAACCACAGGAGCCGAATAAGGGGACTTGCTGGGTTGAATAATATCCTGTATCAGCAATTCTTTACATTGCTTTTCTATTTCTTGAGCCAGCGGTCCTTGAAAACGCCTTACAGGTAGTCTGACAGGCCGGCCAGTTTCTAATTCTATGGAATGGGTGATATTGGTGGCCACTCCAACATCATGGTCACCAAAACTAAGTGCCGCTTTATGGTTCATTAATACGTCTATAAGACTTTGTTTTTCTGGCTCAGAAATAGGGATATCAGGAAAACAAAATTCCTCCTTCAATTTAGCGGAGGTCCATACATCTGTTTTTATACTTTGGTCATTTGTAGACTCGATGGTTCTAGTATTAATTTGTAGATTTCGTTTTTCTTCCTCAAGAGAAAACAATTGACCCACTACAGTTCCTTTTCTAAAATATTGAGGTTTGTCTGAAGGGTTTATTAAAGCAACCTTACATGGAAGCTTCAGATCTAACACCCCAGGCACTGGAATAACAGAATCAATTGTATCTCCCTGGAAACCTACCAACGAGGAGAAGGGGACTGTCAATGGGGTCTGGACATCCACCATCTGACATGAAAAAGGGGGAAAATTAACGGAATGGACAGTAATACATTTATAAAAGGGAATCTTTAGACTTTCGTCTTTAGCAATGGATTCGATACTATCGTCAGTTTGATGTATCAATTCACGGGTGGTTAAATCGGGGAGAAGATCATTTTCTTTGAGAGCAACAGCTCCCAAGACCATTGGAGTGGGCATAAACTCCATGGGCACAACTAATAGAATGACTGGTTTAGTCATATAACTACTTTCGGGAAAGAACAAAGGGTGTTCAGTATACAATTTTATGGGTACCGAATTATCTCGTACCAGACCACTAATGGCATTAATTTTTATTTCAACAGAGGGGCGCAAAGGTAAATCTCACATAATGATCAGTGACTTCTGTGCTGATTAAACTGATGCCGGCTCCACTGTCTACCATACAGCTATAAAAACCGGAGCTATTGGGAACCAAACCAACGGAAATGATCAGCGGATCATCAGAAAGACTCTTACATTTGACTGCTACTGTCCGTAGTTTATTTTCCAAAGGTTCCTCTGCTGATAATTGAGGTTCAGCGGATTTGACCTTTTCATTGGGACATTTTCCTGACCTTTGTCGTTCGGGACTGAGTCCAACACAGGTTTGTTCTCCACTAGGGGACTCATTTCCCGGGAGACTGGAAGTTTAAAGGGGATTCTATGCTTTCTTCCTCATTTTCACCGCAATACCCTTCATAATATGGTCTATGGCAATAGTCACATCGGTCTAAGTACCTACGTGAAGGGAGAGACAGCTCAACTTTCTTGAAAGATGGGGACAATGGAGTTTTAGAAGGGTTCTGAAAATATGATTTGGAATACACTTTTTTAATTGTTCCGTTGAGGTATTCCTGGGATGGTCTATCTGAGGATGGCTGGCCCCAGAATGAGAATTACCGGAATTTGGAGGTGTTCGCTGAGAACAGTTCATTCCGGCATGGCCACCATTACAAAAGGGACATACTATTTTTCTACGGGTAGGGAGAGAAGATGGAGGGGAATTGCGAGATCGACATTCAGCCCTTATATGACCTTTTTTCTTGCAGTAACTACAAATACCTCCTAAGTATTTGTAGCACTCCCGCATTAGGTGGCCTCGCTTCTCACAATAGTTACACAAAAGACTCCTAGGATCTACACGATCATCTTGGGCCGTATTCACAACCCGACGATCATGACGAACCGCGGAATTGGTGTTTTCACGGGGTGAAGTACGAACAGAGTCACGAAAATAACGACTACCATTCGTTCTTTTTGGGGGATTTGTTTTAGAAGACTTTTCGAAGAACGATGCTCAACTTTATCCTTCAAAGCATCAGTCCAACCGGGAAGGGCAGAATTTATTTGTATTACTGACTCTAAAGATTCATTTAAGTTAATTTTATTTTCATGGTTTCGGGAAGAAAGGAATTTATCAATATTACTAGGGGTAGACTGGGAAAAGCAAGATTGTCACTTTCCAGTGAATCAGCAAGACTCACTATGCTTTCCCACGAAGCTCTTACATAACCGTTCAGTTCTTGCATTTTGATATATTGCCGAACTACAGCTTCTATATAGGGAGGTAAACTGCACAAAAAAGCAATTCACAGAGAGTCGTGCTCGCTCATGTCCAGTCTGTGGTAAGCACGTCTGGCCAGCCGTTCTAGTCTAAGAGCAAACATTTTGATGCTCTCATTAGGGAATCGTCGAGCAGAGTGATATTTCTGTAGCTGATACTCAAGCTTTTTCTTCTCCTCATCTTTATACCAACTCACCAAGGTATCTCTGACGGAGAAGTATTCTCGATCATCCTTGGTCACAACCTGATATATTTGAAGGAATTTACCTTCTAGCTGTCTACCTAGAAGGCGCAACCACTGATGATGAGCATTGGGATAGTGTAGACTACAGTAGGCCTCAAAATCCGCTAGATAAACTAGAAGATCTTGGTCTGCCTCAAATTTGAATTTTCCTGGGTCTACAACTTTGAGTTTCTGAGAATTTTTTAATAGTTGGGTTAGAAGAAAAATAGCTTCTTCCAACTTATTTACCCGTTGCATAATCTGGGGATCTGTCAAGCTAACAGATTCTTGAGGGTAAGAGGGACGTTCGGGATTTCTTTGAGATTGAGGGTCAAAATGAGTTAATTTGAGGGTTAAATTGAGAATTAATTTGTGGATTAAATTGAGAATTAAATTTAGAATTAATTTGAGGGTTAAACTGAGAATTAAATTGAGGGTTAAATTGAGAATTAATTTGAGGGTTAAACTGAGAATTAAATTGAGGGTTAACAGAATAACTAGATAATGATTTCCTAGGGAAGGGTTGTTGATATGAATCATTTCTAGAAGTTATCATAATTTTGGGGATTTGTTTCTCTGGAGGGTTGCAATAATTTGTCATATTTCTCAGAGAACTCGATATTTACTCTATCTGTATAAGATAAAGGTGATATATGTCCTCTATTATATTCAGAGTGGTGTAGAGGTCCACCAAAAGTTAAAGGTTGGGGATAAAAAGGTCTTTCAAATTGATTGTTGGGAAATCTATGTGAAAGATCAAAATTTCTTGAATGTTTATCCTCAATAAGGGAAGTGAAAGGTCTTTGCTTAGATTTAAAATTATAATTTTCATTATGGTCAGTAGAAGACTGGGGAAATAATTTAGGAAAATCATTGATTTGTTTTCCAAGATTTCGATTTTTTAAACGTTTGAGTTGTTCCATGTTTACCGATTTCATATCTCGTTCAATCAACTCATTCTCGCTTCTTATTTTTTCTCTTTCTAATTTTTCCAACAAGGTATTCATTTCTGACATAGTAAAAGGTACGTCAGCCTTGCTCTTGGTAATACCTATCTGGATTTCCACGCTTACACTTAGCTCTCCACCACTATTAAGATTCTCATGTAGGTCTATTTGCCTACGTGGATCTAAAGCTATAGCTTCAGAGAGTCCGGTAGATAAATTTTCGTGGTCAACGGGATGTACATTTTCGTCCAAGTTTTTAGTTTTAGTCTGACATTTTTTTATTTAAAAAAATTTTTTTTTTTTTTATAAGACAATAATATTTATTCGGGAAAAGCTAATTCTCTCAAATCTGTTCTATTTAGTACCAAGAATAAAGAAACCAATCAAAGAGAATTATCGACAATTCAAATTTTTGACGTTACTGTGAGCTAAAGTCACAATCCTTGTGCACGCAAGCGAACAGGAACTCACACGGAGTCCCTGTTCGGAAGCCACTTAATTTATTTATGTTAAGGAGAGTAGAACACTGGGTTTCAGATTCAATCCCGACGGTGAGGTTCCACTCTCTAGAATTGATGATGGAAGAAGTTTCAATTGAAGAATTTAGAAATGAGAATATGGCAAATAATATGTACCATACCTGATGAAGTAGTAAGGAAGTTTCTTTTCTAACTGACGTTTTCCAAGAGAACAAGAACCACCTTAACTATTTTTTCCGGATAAGTAGAACTATAAACATTCTCTACACGGAGGGAGATAGTCTCCGGACTCCGTGGGCCTGCTCGCTTGATGACGTTTCTGGGGAGGATTGTGAAATTTAATTTCTAAGGAATATTATTTTTAATTCAGGCTCTTTCTCGGTGTAATATTTCATATAATAAGAATAATAATTAATAAACAAATAAAAGGATGTTGATAATCTTAACACTTTTATGATTTTATTATTTAGAAAATATACAAAAGGGAATGTTTTGGGAGGATGGATTACCAATAGATGATACTCCAATACTACGACTTAATAGATACAAGTACGTAGTTTGATTTGGGGATTTCAGGAATGGGATAATCACCACACGGTGATATAAATAATTAAGGTCTGGTTATTACCGAAGTAATAATCAAAGATTTTTATTAACAGGTGTCAAAATAAAGATGATATTAACATGGATTATAATCCAATGTTAATATAATGGTCTAGGTACGAAGCTAAATCAAAGCTTTAGAGACAGATTACGAGAGGAGAACAAATTTAGTTTCTCGGATATTATTCAAGCAATCCGTTCAAACTGAATTATTAATTCTGACTCATTCATAGAATATATATACATAACTTTATTGTGGGATATAAGAGTCAGAATTATTCAAAGCTTTTTTTAGATGGTTATGAACTGGTACAATGTTCTTTATTATGATGATAATTGACTTTTAATTGAAGGTCGATATATAAACTAGAATGAAGACCAAGCTTCTTAAGTTCTGAGCTGATATGAAGCCCCAGCTATGAATTAGCTCTAACTTTGAATGTAGCTGGTAGTCCCAAGCTATGAAAACGCTTGTTGTTTTAGCCCCAGCTATGAAAGTAGCTTGTATTCTTAGCCCAAGCGATGAACCCTGATAAAAATGATAAAAATAAATGCATTATCATTTTATCTAAATTTCAGAATTCAAAAATCTATTAATCTACTAAATAAATTCATTAATTTAACATACTCTATTATTTCCAATAGGGGCAGGTCTTCGATTTTCAGTGGCTGACTTTATCTATCTAATTTTGTATGGCAATAGTCTGAAAAAATATATATTAATATTAATTTTTTCCCTATCACCTCCTAAGTTTATGACTTATCTACTATTTTATTATATTAGATATAAAATAAAAATATAAAGCATACAGGGTAATTAATATCATACTGTTTTAAATATTTAATCAATAAAACAGGGCATATTATAATTGAGAAATGCTATCTCCTCTCCATGCTCAGGCAGTAGCCTACTTCTTTTAGCATTAAAAATGTTTCCAGTTGTGCTGAAAAGTCGCTCGCTCATTACTGATGATGGAGGTGCGCATAAAATTTTCTGGGAAAATGTTGCTAAATCCTAGCTGTTGTTCTTTTTATCAGCACAAGTATAGTTGTATGCACCCCACCATTTGTAAGGACATTCTTTTATTGATATGTTTGGAAGGCTTAGGTAGAAGTTGATTTCATCCATGCTGAAACATAATTATGAAATTATATATATATATATATATATATATATATATATATATATATATATATATATTTGTTATATATATATTATTATTATTATATATTATATATTATTATATATATATATATATATATATGTTATTATACATTGCATGAACGCAATTAATAATGTAAGGCTTAGGTAAGTTGATTTCAACCATATGAAACATAATTATGAAATTATATACAACTCTCTCTTGTCAGCATAGTAAGAGTATGTATAGAGATAAGTATAGAGCAACATATAAATATATATATATATATATATATATATATATATATATATATATATATATATATATATATATATATATATTATAAATTAAGAAATAAGAATAATATACATTCTAAGGAATAATGAAACAAATACAATTTTTCTTACCATCGTTCTTCAATAGTTTTTGATTTTTGATTTATCAGGTCTTTTCTGCTCCTTTTGCCCATTGTAGCAGTTATTTCAGCTTCATTTGCTACATTTTTATGGTAGAAGCTGTAAATGTCCATATTCATTAATTCCTTTTTTGCCAGTTGAGCCATCTGAATCTGATGCAGCAGGTGAAAATGATCCTTCTGAATCTGAGTCACTGTTCATTGTTTCAGTGTTATTAACTTCTAGTCTTTGATTTAAGGGAGATTTAGAATAAAATTTGAAGTACTCTTGAAAAATAATTACTTTCATTACACTTTCATCGGTTTTATCAACAAAATTGAATTTGAAACGGGGATCAAGCATCATAGCAATCTTTAAACTATCATTCTCCTTATATTTCTAAAAGCGAGCAAGTTATAAAGTCTGTTTTTAGCTCATCTACAACAGTTTTTATCCCAGTTGCTGTGTTACTAGCAAATTTGAGAAACTTCTTATTGAATGAATAAATGGTATTATCTGTGATATAGATGCATAATCTGCACTCATGTCTTTTGTGGTTTTTTCAAAGTGTTGCAGAATGCATACAAGCATTTCAGCAAGATCCCATTGGCTCTCTGTTGGGTTTTTTCAAATTTGCATGATTTCTAGAAATGAAATATAATGTAATGGCCTTTTTCTGTTCACAAATCTTTTAAGCAATATAATAGTCAAATTCCATCTTGTGGAAATATCCTGGATTATTTTATGCTCTGGTAAACTTAGTTGACTTTGAATTTCTTTAAATTTTGCCACTCCACTTGAGGAGTGATGAAAATGTCCTGCTATTGCTCGGAATACAGCTAGCATATCACTTACTGCTCTTTGTTCTTTGAAGAGCTTGTTTTGAATACAAAGTTGCATTGTATGTATTACACATGGCAGATGTTTAATTGTCAAGTTGGATTCTTTAATAGCAGACAGGACATTGGCTGCATTATCTGTTAAAATCATATGCACTTTTTCATTAGGTATACCCCAAGTTTGCAGTGATTCATTGATGAATTTGCCAATATTACTTCCGGTATGGGCCTCAGAAAAGTGTGAAACTTGCAAGATATAATTTTTAAGTTTGTATTCAGGTGTTAAAAATCTAGCAGTCAAACTATAAAATGACTCGTTAGTGTGCTGGCATGTCCAACCATCGGTAGTTAAACTAATGAAATTAACTTGATCTAATTCATACTTTACTTTAGCCTTTATTGTTTCATACATTAGAGGAATAACTTTAGTGGAGAAATGAGTCCGACAAGGTACTTTATATTTTGGGGCTAGATGCTTTAAAAGCCGCTTAAATCCTTTATCATCCACAACAGAATATGGCTGCAGATCTAAACATATTTCACCAATAAGACGGGTAATACTCTTAGCCTTAGGATGATCATGTTGCCACACTTCTTTTCTTGTCCAAATTTCTTGTAAAGATGCCTGAATATAAATTAGTTTCACATAATTAGTTCTTAAAAATTAAAATGTATTCAAAAAAAATATTAATTTAACCTAGGAAAATGAAAGCAACATTGATTTAAAAGTAATCGAAACTATAAAGTAGTAAAAGTTTTTAGTTACATAACTTACATTTGTTTTCTTTTTCTTTTTTATATATTTATTAATATAATATGAATATTTTCAACATAACAACTCTACCTATTTTATTCATAATAAACCAAAATTTAACTGTCTCGATGTTTCTGGTACAGACATATTTGAGCTTTCCCCTATGGGTCTGCTGTTTCCGCTTGGTTCGGGATCATCGCATTTTTCTACTTCTTGTGCTACTTTTGTTGTGCAAAAATCTGTTAAATACTTTTGATTTTCAACTGCTTCGTTTGAGGATTTAGATTGGAGATCATGAATTTCATTTTATTGTGAACGGCATTATGCACACCTTTGAGATGGTTTAGAAGATTTGTTGTTGTCATTTTGTGAGATACTTTACTTCCTCTGGACAAATTCTTCTTGCATAGTATGCACACTGCTTTGCTAATATCATCATCTTTCACCTTAAAATAGTCCCATATAGGATTCGATGTTTTGATTTTTACTTTTAATTTGTTATATTTATATCAAATCTGGAACAGTTCCAATTAATAAGTGATATAATTAAGAATAAGAAAAATAATAATATAGAGTAGCATTACATAAGTTTTAAAGTCTTATTTATAAGTATTAAAATAATAATGTCTTGAGAAGTTTATACAAATCAATCAAATTATTTTTAACTTTTTTTTTTAAGTACATGTTAGAAATTGAACAAAGAAAGAAAAAAGAAGAACAAGAAAGAAATTAACAATCTCAACCAAATTATTTTAACTTACATACGTTTTTTAAAGTCATATTTTTCATGGCATAAAAAATATAAATCAAGAAATTAAAAATCGCTAAACCAAATTATCTTAAACTCTATTTAATGATGGAAAATTACATTGAAAGTAAGGAAGTAGATAGATTAATATATAAATAGGGCAGTTTTAAAGTCCTATTTATGTCAAGTATAAAAATAAAAAAAACTTCTCTCCAAAGTATTTAAAAAAACTTCACAGCAGTTAATTGGTACTTTTAACTTATTATAAAAATATTAAATGCAAATTATTTTTTTCTTGTATGATACCAAAATCAAATCAAAAATAAAAATTAATCCATAATACCGATCCGGGCTATTTTTTCTTTCCTGTAAAATTTTTGGCCTTTTTTTAAATTTCATAAATATCTTTTCATAACCAAAATATCCTATTCGTCCAAATCATAGAAATTTAAACCATTTTTAAATATAACTAAAAATTTTCTCACCTTAGAAAAGATTTTTCTTTCCTTGACAGAATCTAGCCATGTTAGAGCCAAGTACCTGCTGGGTTGTCCTAAAAAAAAAAAAAAAAATTTCACATCTCTGTTTTTTTACAGGATTCGAATTCTTCTACTTAGAAACTTTATTTATTTGTTAAGAATTTCAGAAACCAAATAATAAAATTTATTAAAAAAATAATAAAGTAATAACAAATCACTCCAAATGTGAGAAAGCACTATTAAGAGCACACATGTAACTATAACCAATACCAAAGTAATTAGAACTGACTTTTAGATGCGAAAAGAGCTTTCTCGTTATTAGCTGAGGGGTAAAACCCAGAGGTGGAGATTGTATTTTGTGCTGGTATAGAAAAAGACCTAGTGTTATCTGGAAACATGGATGGTAATTTATTTTGCAAATTTCTGTGGATTTAGGTACTTTAGATTGTGTTGACTGAAAAGTTAAGTGGCATATAAATTTAAGAAATATTCCAGCTATTAAATAAAACTGTAATTGAATGGAAATCGCGAATATAAGAAAAAGGGTACTTGGCACCTCTAAGAAAATTATCTATTGAAAAAATTTATCGCTATCAGATTCGGGAGAGACATGAGACAGAACAAAATAAATAATAAAAGCAAAAAAATGATGCAACTAGAAGATTCAAAAAAAGAAATTTTAAACTGCTAAAAATTTGGAAGATGATAAAGAGAGAAGATTCTTTTCTCTTTATCTGACCTATAACAGAACTTTCTCCTGTCATATATATATATATATATATATATATATATATATATATATATATGATAAGAAATATATATATATATATATATATATATATATATATATATATATATGTATATATATATATAGTTATATATATATATATATATATATATATATATATATATAAATATATTTCTACACACATTTGTTTTATTTACAACATTCAATTTTTGATAATTTGCCGAAGCCTAAGCTTTGGCAAAAAATGCCTTAGGCTTCGGCTTCGGCATGCCGAAGCCGAATATTCGGCACATCCCTAATTAATATATTTTTCTCCTATCACCTCATAAGCTTATACTTTATGAGACAATATCAACATTAATTAATCTTTATATTTAGGTACTGACCTGGATGTGAAAATATCGAGTTATGCCTCAAAATTCAGTGAAATATTAGTCTTTAGCTTGTATTCAACAACTTTTATAACCTTATTAGGTGTGATATAAAACATGGATGTTTTAGATTCTTCAATATAAATATTTATAATATAAATTTACAATAAGCATCAGTAATTATAACTAGGAGAAAAAGACTTGATTAATGAAATTTATAATTAACACAAGGTTTTGAGATAGATGAAAACATAATTATGGAAACGCATCCACCGTCTTAAATTACACACACAGGCTAATTATAACCAGGCTGTATGTATAAATTCCAGCCAAGATACTGATACTTTACAACACACCTGTACCTGTCAAGATACCGATACCATAAAGCAATATTTCTATGCATGAATATCATCTCCCTTATAATACTATGTTAACTTCTCGCTACAGGCAACTGGCAACGAATGAAATCGTTGACAGAAAAGCCAAAATGACCGCCTCTTCTTTTCGGATCTGTTCTAGGTACCTCCCGGATGTCACTCAACAAGGTCGCCTCCCTTCAACTGATTACTATACTGCTCTCGACAAGGCTTCCGATCTTATTGGTAAGAGTGTTGGAGTGATCAGCGATGGGTGAAACTTAGAAATATAAACTGAACATTGGTGAGTGGTCTTCCCTCTCGCCTACAAACCGCTACACGAGGTGATACTTGCACGCCTCTGTGTTGGCCACATTAATATCACTCACAACCACTACATGTAGCGTGACCCTCCTCCTATCTGCAAATTTTACCGTCGCCATACCCCGCAATCTGTTTGCACCGTGACTTACGATTGTCACCAACTGGACCCCATTCGCTGTCGTTATTTTCCAACTTTATGGTCCATAACACCCTAAAAGGTTATCCCATATCTTATCTGAATCCCACTTTAACAGTAACTTTATTTTCTCTTCTCCTCAAGAACTGAATATTATTCTTTGATACATTTATTCTTGTTCTTTTAAACATTAGATTTATACGTAAGTACATCTTTTTTTTATTTAGCTTTTTCTTTATTTATTTCTTTGATTGAATATTCATTTCGCCATCCAAATTTCCTCTTTGACATTTAAAATAAATATGTACAAAGCCAGGACCCACCCATGGAGCTTGATTATTCAACCTAGTGCTGCTTCTCTCTGCAAGGTGGGTGGGGTCCTGTACATTAACTAATATATATAGTATATATATATATATATATATATATATATAGAAAGAGAGTATATAAAGTATAGTATATATATATATATATATGTTATTCTTTATTTATGTATAAAATTGAAATCAATTTTTTAAAAATTTAGAGTTGCATCTGTGTAAAATGGTATCACAAAAATTATACTGATGGGCAACATATTTGGTACTAATACTACAAAAATTACCATCACATCAACAATCAACCGATATTAATACCATGGTATCTTCTGTGGTATCACCATTATATATATATATATATATATATGGTTATTATATATAAGGTTAAGATAGGCAGCATATATATATGTTGCTGCTGTTGCTATATGCAGGCGGTATATATATGTTGGTTATGGTTGGTTGCTGCTATTATATTGTTGATATATATCTATAGCTATAGAAATCACGTTGGGTAATGGCGTATGTTATAGATGTATATAGGTAACTCATATTTCTACTTTTTATTGAGAGTGGCGGTGGTTTTAACCACACTCCTGATGCAGTAGTGCTACCACCCAACCACGGTGTAGCCAAACGGAACGTGCCTGTTGAATGAAAGACGTATATAGCCTTCCTAAAGACAGTAGAGCGAATTGAGAATTTGGCAGATCTCCCACCCACTGTGTCAGTCGCCATGTTTATAAAAGTATAATTCGGGATCAACATTGTATTATAGAAATCATGCTAAGTAAATACGCTTGTTTATATATGTATATATAAAATGCCTATATTTCACTCTTTACTGAGAGTTTAGGTTTTGAACCAAACCCTCCCTGATGGTAAAGCACGTGTGTTACCACCCAACCAAGCGGGGAGATCTGCCAAAGGTCACTGTCAGACTGACATACCTTATTCTTATGGGAAGATGTAATCTTTCATAAGTAAACCGTAGGTTTCCTTTTAGCTCATCGTAGTTGGGTGGCAACACACCTGCTTTACCATCAGGGAAGGTGTGGTTCAAAACCCATACACTCAATAAAAAGTGAAATATAGGGATTTTATATATACATATAAAAACATGCGTATTTACTTAGCATGATTTCTATAATACAATGTTGATCCCGAATTATACTTTCACTTAAACCTGTGTGACCCCTGACCCGAGTGTGAGGGGGGGAGATTTGCCAAAGGTTACTGCCAGACTGACATACCATATTCTTCAGGGAAGATGTAATCTTTCAGAAGTAAACAGTAGGTTTACTTTTAGCTCATCGTGGTTAGGAGGTAACACCTGCTTTACCATCAGGGAGTGTGTGGTTCAACACCCATATTCTCAATAAAAAGTGAAATATAGGGATTTTTTATATATACATATATAAACATGCGTATTTTACCAGCATATTTATAATGCAATGTTATCCCAATTATATTTCATTAAACTGGTGTTATGGGAGATCTGCCAAAAGGTCTTTCTGCCAGACTGGATTATGAATTTGCTCTCTTCTGGAAGCATGTAATCTTTCAGAAGTAAATGGTAGGTTTCCTTTTAGCTCATTGTGGTTGAGTGGTAACACACCTGCTTTGCCATCAGGGGAGGGTGTGGTTAAAACCCATACTCGCTTGTGCATGAATATAGAGTTTATAGGAGGAGAGATATGGTATATATATAGATATATATATATATATGAGCATAGATATTATATATATATATATATGGCAGAGGTTTGCTATGGCAACTTCCTTTTTAACATGTTTTATCCCTCTTCGAGTAGTAACAATGTACTGCTATAGGATATCAAACTTAAGGTCGCTATTCCAAACCACAAATCAACGTAGCCCACAGCAGAGTTTTTCATTCTTGCCCCCAGGGAGATAAAAAAAAAAAACCCAGACTGCTATGGAGGATTGAACCAGAGTCCCTTCTCTGCATGAGAGTTTGAGTGAGTCGCCTCTATGCCACAGGCTTCAATATAACGGTTGGTTCAACTATGCAAAGTACTTGTACATGTGCTTGTACTTGCAGTATCTAAACCCATTGACATTTTTTTTTCTTCATTTTCCTGCGCATTGATATTATTATTTTTATTTGTATTCTAAATAAAATTCAATTGGCGAAGTACATTTGTCATTTTATATATATATATATATATATATATATATATATATATATATATATATATATATATATATATATATATATATATATATATATATATATATATATATATATATATATATATATATATATATATAGTACTCCATTATAACTTTGCAAAAATTTTTAATTTGCTAAAATTTGCGCAAGCAAAATTTTAGCATAAGTCGAAGTGAAATGAGGTTTCCATTGATCGATTGAAACCTGCATATATGCCTCCTGTAATAAACTCAGATGTTGTACCACGAGATGCCCCTTCATCATCCGATGTTTGGTTAGAAGATTCTCCTTCAACATCCATTTTCCACAATCAAAAACAACATAAGAAGAACCTCCTTTACGAAGAAACCCGAGGCGTCAAGTAACATTCTCCAAACAAACTTATGTGAAATATTTTTAATATATATATATTATTATTTGTAACATTTTGTATTTTTATCCATTTAAATGTTTGTATGTTTGTTTATATCTAACGGATATAACCAAATATGCTTATGTTTAAATGCACCTTTTATTTTCTATATATATATATATATATATATATATATATATATATATATATATATATATATATATATATATATATATATATATATATATATATATATATATATATATATATATATATATATATATATATAAACATTATTGTATTTTTATGTATTCAAATATTTTGTATATATGTTAGTATTCTTCGGATGTTACCATTTATGCTCGTATTTGAATATTCAAATTTCATTTATACTATTTTTGCCTTCAAATGTTTATATGTCTACTTATATGTCTGGACATAATTAGATATGTTTGCATTTGAAAGTACTTTAACTTTATGTATTTTAGTTATTATTTTTACCCCATTGAAATGTTTTATATGTTTGTGTGCATTGTTAAATGCCCACAAATATGTATACATTTGAATGAAGGTTAATTTTTATATCTTGTATAATTATTATAACATACTTTTTCACTCCGTGTTTAGCGCAGGAAGTAATGTAGTACTCCATTATAACTTTGTAAAAAATTTTAATTTTTTTTCGTACTTATGCTAAAATTTGCGCGAGCAAAATTTTAGCATAAGTCTAAGTGAAATAGTATATAAACCCATTCTGTTGATAAACTTAGCAACTATTAAGAATCAGAAGAAAATCACACTGAAGTACTCTCTCCAGAACTCCTCCAAACTTCAAATACAACTTTCGGCAAGTGAGGTAAATTTATGAAAAAGGCTGCGACTCCGAATTTCAATCACAAATTTTCGCTAAAACGAAGAGTCAGAGGCAAGGGTGGAAAACGCGCTGGAACAGTCTGTGACTACTAATTCGCCTACGAAGAAAGAGTATCTCAACAGAAGGGACCTTGTTACAACTTTACTTTTCATTGAATAAATCTTCTATTTTTGAATTTATTTTAAATTCCAAGTAACCTTGAGTTACTTATTTAAAAAGATAATTGAAGGAAACTTTTGTTTCCTATTCCATAAAAAGATAAGGTATTGCAAACTTTGTTTGCGCTTACTAAAAAGATAATTACCTCAGAACTTTGTGTCCTATTTCATAAAAAGATAAGTGTGAAACCTAGAGTTTCATTTTACTAAAGAGATAATTGCAGTGGCCTATCATTGCTGACGTAGTTGTGAACTACAAAACTTTTAAACTCATCATACCTTATATAGGGGGACTAAAGAAGAGACCACCTACATCACCCCAGTCCTTTCCCTATATATATATATATATATATATATATATATATGAAAGTTATATATATATATACATATATATATATATATATATATATATATATATATATATATATATATATATAGGGACATACGTCTTTGAATCACCACCTATTGAATATACGATTTGTTAAGTTGGTAACTGTGTTTTACTATCATTACATAATTTACGAAAGAAAGTATCATATTATATATACGAAAGAAGGTATCGTATTATATAGTTTTTGTGCTTAGCAATGCTAATAATTTTTTTTTTTTTTTAATTTACGAAAGAAAGTATTGTATTATATATATTACTAAGAAATTTATATGTTTTTTTTTTATTTTTATTTTTGTTGCTATGTCTGTCTATAATTTAGTGTTTTTTTTTTAAATATTGATAGTGACATTGATGCTATAACGTTCTTGCAAAATTTAATATAATTCCGGGAAAACTAATGTAAGTGTGATAATTTAATGGATATTAAACTTATAAGAAAGGTTGGAATATATTTCCCTGTGGCAAAAAAAAACATGTCGCACTTTGAGCTCTGTTAGAAAATACTTATTCTATTTGTTTAACTCACGTTAGGTTAGGTCAGGTTAGGTTAGTTTACGTTATGTTGATAGGTTAGGCCAGGTTAGGTTAGGTCAGGTCAGGTTAGGTTAGGCCAGGCTAGGTTAGGTTTCGTTAGTGTATTTTCCAATTTAATATTGAAAATTATGTGGTTTTAGGGTTACTCTTCTTCTTAATACTATAACATTTTTTTTTTTTTTTTGGTATGTGCCAGTTCCATTTTAATATATATATATATATATATATATATATATATATATATATATATATATATATATATATATATATATATATATATATATATATATACTTGAAATTTTTTCTCTGTGAAGTTAAAAAAAATGGAAGATATACTTTTTTGTTTTCTTTTCCTAATATTTAATATACGTATTTCCCAGAATTACAAACTTTACAATTTTCATTTTTTTAGGTGGTGATTCAAAGACTTATACAAAGGTGGGCATTAACGCGTTAATCCGTTAATTAACTCATTAATTTTTTTCATTAACTTTTAGCGCTTTCGTTAATTTCAAAAAGTAACGGACTATTAATGAGTTACATTTATGAATTAACGTTAACGAGTTAAAATTTTCCCCTACATCCGTTAACCGTTACCTTAATTTACGAGTTTATAAAATATTTTCTTATCAGATTTTAAATTGTATTAGATTCGATTTCGATAACGGATTAGCTTTTTGTTCCAAAATTTCCTAAACGCTCCTCTCAATGGCTCAAAATGTTTATATTCTTACACGGTTATTATCCCGTTTAGTAATTGTCAGGTCATAAATGACGATATTGTCTACTTACTCAATCCAACTATACGATCAATCCCAGGCCCCCAAGACAAATGTCATCCGTTAACACTGGGATTTCGTCCTCATAAAATAGCAGTAATCTCTACCCCACGTTGGATAAGTCAATGACCTGTACACTCTAATAAATATTATTAAAAAAATAGACCTACCAACCAAAACACTATGGTGATGAAGAAAAGTACTAAATCGGACATCGGGTTCTTTTTGTACCTGTAGCCGACTGAAAGACGAATGAAATACCTCAATGAATAACTCTCAATGTTTAAGCAAATTAAGTAAATAAATAAATAAATAAATAATAATCAGTATCAATTGACAGACGTGGATAAACTAAATATTTTAATAAAATAAAATAAATAAATTACTACACTCTTTCAAAATAATAAACTCAAGAAATATATATATATATATATATATATATATATATATATATATATATATATATATATATATATATATATATATATAATATATATATATATATATATATATATATATATATAT